>JASDQU010013520.1:109332-140566 GCA_032191745.1 Picea mariana | reverse complement strand
GGGGTTGGCCCCTTAGCTCCCACACCCATGGCTTATCTTGGAAGCTTCCATGCTTGTGGTCATATGTGGTTACACAAACCATGGGCTGGGGCTTAGCCCCAACCCTTTTTGCCCCCATTTAACAATTTAATACACCTTAAATACAATATCGTGAGCTTGTATACACAAGTCCCACCAGTGGTCCAACGGTAGTCGGACCTTTCCCAAGGCGTAGGACCCTCGTTGGAGGTCACGAGTTTGAATCCTTTGAAATCCAAACATTTTGGCATATGAAACTTTGACCAACACTTGGGTGCCACGTGGTAGCCCAAGTATGGGCCACGTGGAACCTCCTTATTCGCTGGACTGATGCCACTTGTCAATAAATGATTCAACCATGTGTCAGCATCGTACCTGCCCTGTCATAAACTGGCCACGTAAGCACACCTTCCACATCATCACCGTACTGGCCACATGTCATGTTGTATGAACTGCCACATGTCCAATTTTTATTGGTCCAAATCAGCCCCTAAAAACGCCAAAAAGGACTACCACGTGGAATTTCCTAGTGCTACCACATGTCCTGCTGACAACATGCTGATGTCATCTTCCCGCTGTCCTGCTGATGTACTGCTAACGTTAGCAGTACAGACTGTTGACTTTGACTTTTTTGCTATTTTACCTGAACTTCAGATCGCGATATCAAGATCATACAACGTCCGTTTGAGCCCGTTCAAGTTGTGTTGGGTTTGTATTGAAGAGGTCTTCACACATGTCTCTTTTGACATCATTCTGAGAACATTGATGTTTAGGATTTTCTGAGCCCTATCAAGCTCTTGGATCCAAATTTGGATCAATATGCCTCTTACAGAAGGACAACACGACTATCGAGTAAAAACCCGCGTATATGTGTTAAAACACTACCAGGTTAAGAATAAGGATAAGAAACTCAAGCTCAAAATGAGTAGAGGTTGTCAAACAATTAGACGATAAGAAATTCAATATAAACGAGAGAAATCAAAGGAGAAAAACACTCCAAACCCTGAAAATAAGATTCTATCCCTAGTATGGTCTCCAATTCTATTACGAGGAAAATCTCTCTATAGAAAGGGGTAAACCACAATAGACGAAAATGACTACAGAAATCAACTCTAATCTCAAGTATTTTATATAAGAAAATATGCTAACAAGACAAGATAAAGAGCCTACCTCATCTAGACATTCGATGAAGTCCACCATTGAGCACTTGACTCAAAGAAATACACCTGCAACTTGTCCTCAACAACCAAGAAACACAAGCATATGGTGATAATATATAAATTTATCACATTCAATAGCATAATCCATCAACAGTCATAACAAATATGCCCATGGAATAACAATTCAAATATTTGCAAGATATTAGTTGGACGAGAAAATAGTATTTCTATTAAAATGTAATCGACAAAAGTGAATGAATTACAATCTTTTCTGTCGCCACAGTTCGGAACCGAGAAAATACGTCCCTTCTAGCTGGGCCTCAACCACTTCAATCCTCCACCAAAGGAAAGCTCATACAAGAGAGACAATGAGGTTCTCAATCAAGTAGGGAAGAGCTTGGGCGCTGAACAATGTGTCTAGACTTAAAAGGACAAAGGGATGCAGACTCAATATGAAGTGAATAATTTCTCGAGAGTAACTTTGCTCTCAAAGTTGAATTCTTCTCCTCTTTTCCACAGCTTGGATATGGCCCATTTATAGCATTCAAATGGAAATGAAGGGCCGAGTCTGAATGTTTCTAGTATATGGAAGGTCAAGGATCATGGATCTCGTTATGTGACATGGAAAACTGACACTATTTTTTAATTTTGGGCACAAAACCCGATGTATGTGGGCTGTAATGGTGTAAACTGCATATACGCATGTTGTATAATAGTTAGGGTGCGTATGAGTGAAAAAATATTATTTTTCTCTCTGGTATTTTAAAAAAAGGACTTCAAGTCTGCATAGGGAAATGGAAAAAGTCCTTATATGCAAATTTTCATAGGGTGAGGAAAATATTGCTATAACACCCTTCGACAGTTCGACAATCTGGGTAAAACAATTTAAAGTTGTGAATGCAGAGAAAAACCATGACGCCTGAAGTTGTAGAGTAGATATCGACCATAGATCCTTGTGTAAGGAGAATATCCACCATCCATTCGATCAAGTTCATAAACATTGATGAAGGGACATGGATGGATACGGTTAAGATACAACTTCTGGTCAACCTCGCTTATGACCAAATTTAGTGGGTAACAGTCTAGGTGAACAAGAGTGTTGAAGTTGAGAAACCTCCGGAGCGTCATAGTCCCAGATATCCAAATAGTGCCTTTAGGGCCGAAGCTAGGTTCCAACCCGCGGTCACATGCATGACTTGTCAAGGAAAAAGGGTTAACACATACATGTTAATAAGTCAAAACTCCAGAAAATTTCAATAGGATTCCTTTGGTTCTGAATTTTTTTGATTTAAAATATAAAATGAATACAGACATCCATTCTCATATACTTCGTATTTATCAACAAATTTGACAGAGAAAAACACGATAATAATTTGGATTTAAACGAAATTCAATGGGGATCCACCATACAACAGAATTGAATTGTCATAAGATTAACATGAAAATGTGATACACATATTGGATATATAATACAATTCGATAGAGATCCCATCCTATTAATTGGATTAGTATTTAAATGAAATTCAACAGAGAACTCATGAATACCAGTTTGGACTTAAATCCTTAGTTTACCAGCTAACAACACACTATTAAATTCCCATAATAATCTCAACTAAAACTCTGATCATACAACTTCAAATATGGATAAATTACAAATTTTATAACATAAGCCATACAAAAATATAAATTCAATTTTACTATCAGGATCAAGCCACTCAATTTTAGATTGCAGAAAATGTCTGAAATTATGACGAAAATTAAAATATAAACACTGTAACTATTATTTTTTGGTGTCAACTATAACAATTTTCATTCAGTCTTGCTAGTGATTCCATAGTGACCCTATACATATATTATAATAATACACTCATAATTCAGTAAATACCGAATATAAAAATGTCACGACCAAAGGAAATTGTGTATTGAAGATGCCCTTCAAAGTATTTCGCTCCTTCCTTACTTCCGCCCTCACGACATCGTGGAACTTTCAAACTAGGTAAACATTAACCTACCATTCAGACCATGGTGGGAGTGCTAGTAGGTTGTGATAGGGACGTTTCCACACCTCTCCCTCAAATTTCTGGTTTATGTGCATGGCCCCTCTACTCCTTATGTGAGTCAAATTAGCAAGCATCGTCAAACTTGCATCCACTGACAAAAACATTGTCAATAATTCCATATATATAAATCATACTAAAATAAATCATACAACGTATGTGCATGAAATGAAATACTCAATAAATACAATCCACTCCCTGACTCAATTCAGAGTCCAAGGGAATCCATCGATGCCATCGACATCCTTAACCTGTCATGTGTCCTTCACACTCAGGAAGACTTGTCAAAAGCATCTTGTCTATATATATTTATCAATATAATCAATAAGTCATAACACCTCAACATCATCATATATAACCCATAATCTAAATGAAATCACAATGTACCATAACTGGATCACTTGCACACAAGTTTCCTGAAAGAATAAGTCAATAAGAGTGTGCTAAGTAGAGCGAGATGTTACATACACCCCCTCTTGTTTTAAAATTCATCCCAAAGTTTGTATAGTATATTAAAAAAAGTAAATAAATGTATCTGTCATAGATCTAAATGTCTAATCTATCAAACAAGTAAGGAAATTGTTGATGCATCTCAAATGCGTCCTCCCAGGTAGCCGAGTGTGGACTATAATTGTCCCACTGGACCTTGACTTGAACGACTGTTCGACGTCATAGATATCAAATGCAATGGTCTAGAATGTGGATTGGCTCCACCATGAGAGAACCCTCGTCTAACACCTGCAAGGAACTCATGTCAATAACATGTGAAGGATCACTAATATAATGTGTCAAAACAGATACATGAAAAATATCGTGTATACGCCTAAAAAAATCAAGCAAGGCTAGTCAATAAGCCACATGTCCTTTATTTTCCACAACTTCGAAAGGTCCCACAAACCTAGGAGAGAGTTTAACACCATTTCCAAAATTGATCGAACTCTTGTGTGGTTTTACCCGTAAGAAGACTCTGTCGCCAACTTCATAACTGTGGTCAACTTGGTGCACATCAGCATAGCTCTTCTGTCGATCCTACGCTTCTTTAATCCTCTGTCTTATCGATTTCATTTTTTCTTCTTCCATTTATTGAATCATTTTTGGTCCTACTAGAAAACTGTCCTCAAGTTGATCCCATGTTAATGGTGTCTGACATGGTCATCCATAAATAAAATCAAATGGTGTCATCTTAATCATACTTTGATATGTGTTGTTGTATGCAAACTCTACTAGTGGTAGGAATTATTCCCAATGTTTCTGTTGGTCCATTACATAAATACACAACATATCCTCCAAAATCTAGCTTTAACTTTCTTTTTTCTCGTCTGTCTCTTGGTGATAATTTGTTCTAAAGTTTAGTTGTGTTCCCAAAGCCTCTTGGAAACTAGTCCAAAACTGTCCTGTAAACACTGATCCTCGATTGACTATGATCCTTCTTGGTACTCCATGCAACCTCACAATATCGTTGACAAATACTCTTTCTATGAATGGTTCYTGATACGTCGTATGCACTAGAATAAAGTGTGAAATCCTYGTCAGAGTGTGAACCACCACAAAAAATTGAATCGTGTCTCCTTGACGTCAGTGGAAATCCAACGATAAAGTCCATCGAAATGACCTCCCATTTYGATTTTGGAATAACATGTGGCTGTAAAAATCTTGTTGGCTATCTATGTTCATCCTTCACTTGTTGACATTCTAGACAACTAGCCACGTAACTAACTATGTCTGTGTCAAGTACCAAAGAATGAATACAAATGCACCACAACAGATATACAAGAACAATATGCAAAATATCCTTTATTATTTTCAAACCCTTAGGGTATGGAAACACCATACAATGGATCCTATTATGGAAGAGATCCTCTCCTGTTCACTTTCCTCTTTGAGGGGGCATCCTCCTATTGAGCTTCAACTCCAAATACAATAATTCTCTTCATGTCCTATTAAATTGCTTGAACCCCTTTATATAGTGCTACCAACCACCTACGAACATTCTAGAGGAGGAACCTTCTAGAAGTATAATCTTTTAGTAATTCCTCTTACATTTATTATATCTAACAACCATAGTGGGCCTCATTTAACACCATAGTGGACCTAGTCCAAATTACATTGAATTCTCCCCACTACCTCTCTATCTACCTAACATTCCATCCCCCTTATGAAAGCGTTGTCCTCAACGCTTGATGTACAACCATATACCAGGGTCCCATGGATAAGTGTGGACCATAGTGCTATTGGTTTTGAAGGTTTGACAGGAAATCCAAGCATTGGATGCTCACCAGAGCAAAACTCAAGCAAGGAGAAGGCCAACTTGAGGTTCTTAATACAAAGATTCAAAGGAGACCACATAAACAAGAGATGTATTCATCGAGGAAGCTAGGTCCTTATGCATATGAGAATGATTTATTTGAGGAATTTCAATTGATGAAAGCCATGGTAGAGGAACTTTACCATGAAAGAGGTCAACGAAGAATTTCAAAGGTTGAAGAAGGTGAATCTTCAGTAAGAGAAGAAGGAGGAGTTGGAGGTGGTGGACCTTCATAACCTTCTTCTTCATCATCCTCTTCATCTACAAGTGAAGCAAGTGTACATCCCTCCAAGGATAAGCAACCTAAAAAGACTCATCATTCTACTGATACGCCTTTATTAAAGTTAGATGTAAAGTTTCATTTACCCACTTATGATGGTGAATTAGATGCAGAAAAGCTAGATAATTGGGTGAGACAGTTAGAAGTCTATTGCATGCTACAAAGGATTTTAGATGATGAAACAAATATCCAACTTGCAAGTCTCAAATTGGGAGGCACAACTCTCATATGGTGGGAAAAAAAAACTAAGGATGATCTCAATAAAAGTGGTAAAACAATCTCTTCCTGGAATGATTTTATCACTTCTTTGAAGAAACAATTCTATCCATTAGCATACATGCAATAGGAAATGATGAATTGGCAAATTTTAAGGCAAGCTAAAGGTCAAAGTGTACAAGAATATACTCAAATATTTCATAAGCAAGAATTAAATTTGGGTATTCCTTTATATACACAAGAGACACTCCTAAAATATATTGGTGGTTTACATTCTTATCTCAAGCACACTATCCTTATGCTAAATCCTTCTAACTTTGATGAAGTATGTGTACAAGCCCTTCACATTGAATCAAGTAAAGAGAATGTTGGTGATAGTGTTTCTACAGATACTTGGCAAAGAAAGGATGCAGGGAAAAGGAAAGAGAAAGAGAAGAAGACAACCACAACAATAAAGGAGAAGCCTACTTGCAAGCATTGCAAGAAAGTAAGCCATGATGAAGATTGTTGTTGGGTCTTGCATCATGACATGAAGCCAAATAAGTATGCCAACCATGGAAGGAAGAATACCACAGTTGTGACAGTTCAAGGGGATCTTGGATTAGATTCTGGTGATGAGACACAGGTTTTAGCTATGGGAATCTGAGGTATAAATTTTATTGCAATTACTAGCTCTTCTAGATCAGTTGATGTAAATGATGAGTGTAAAAGGAATGAAATTTTCCACATAAGGGTTATAAAAAATAATGTTAAAGTTGATACTCTTGTAGACAATGGATCACAGGCCAATCTAATCAGTGAAGAGGTTGTAAATAATTTGGGACTTGAAACAAAGACACATCCTAAACCATATCCATTGGGATGGATATGTGGTGATAACAATTTGCAAGTAACCAAGCAATGCAAAATCAAGTTTGCAATCACTTCTAATTATGTTGATGAAGTAGAGCTTGATATAGTGACATTGGAAATATGTGGAATTGTACTGGGAATCTCATACCTTTATGATAGGAAAGACATATTATATAGGGAGGAGAATAAACATTGCTTCAAGAAAGATGGGAAGGAGTACATTGTTCGTTCTCATCGCATGAAAACTGACAGATCTTTTGTAGCTACATGAAAATTAAAAATAATGGTAAATGCAAGCAAAAGTTTAACACTTATGTCTGTAACAAAACATGAAGTTAGTGATTCTAAACATGATATGGTTCAGTATGTTTCTAACAGTCATGAAGTGTCACCAAGGGTACAACATGAGGTTCAACTGCATAATTTGATTACTGTTCATGTTCAAAAGGGGAAGCATTTTGTTTCATTCTCATTAGCATTTCTAGTATTGTTTATTAGTTTGCTTCTATTCAGTGGTGTATGGTTTCTAATTGAGACAAAGAATGTAGATGATTTTGCAATTGATGGGATGATTACTTTGATAAACAATGCTATCTCATTTTTCATGTTTGTTGTGATTAGTCAGGTGATTATTGTCCAAGAAGAAAGGATGGACGATACCGGACAAGTGGGGAGGCATTACCCTCACTTCTTAACTAACTAAAATAAGACTTTTGGTGGTCCAAAATCTTCCAAAGTGGGGAGGAATGATCCAGGAGGCTCCCCAGGCTCAAAAAATGGTCAAAAATGAAAGTTCTCGAAATTGAATGAAACCAATTCCATTGCGACCGACTCGTCGTGCTGATTCCAGAAATATATTTACTTTCTCAAATGGGCTCAGTATGCGAGAGTTATCACACTCTGATCATATTCTCAAATAGCTAAAAAGTCAAAGGGTCAACTGGAAAAAAGTCAATGCTGACGTCAGCATGACATCACAAAATATATTTAATGATGTTGACGTGGCAGAAACATGTGTTGAAAAATGGAAACCTGTGACTGGATAGATGTGGCAGACTTGGACCAATGTTGTTTGGACACGTGGTAAAGATTTGGACAAACGTGGTGGTGCCACATGGGCCAAGCATGAGCAACCATGTGGCACCCAGTCAACAGATGATGTGGTAAGTTTCAAAATTTTTGGGGTCTATGGGTTTTGAACCCACGACCGATAATATAGCCCAAGTTCTTTGAGGAATGGTCCAACACCAATGCTCTCCACATGTTACTTGATATATGGAAAACATTTAATTATATATGTGTTGTATTGTTTGAATATGTGGCAGAGAGGGGGATGGGGTTAAGCCCCAACCCATGGTTTATCATTATATCATATGACCTAGGGGGGGGCATGACACATGGAATAAATGCCAACCATCAAACTACAAGCACACAACTCTGATGGCACCCTCCACCCTTTTCATTCGGGGCTAATCGTTAGTCTATGTGCATTTTAAGGGGAGGTCATATCATGTGTTCCCATGAATCCAGGATCTAGCGAATGATTAGGGCCAATGCTTGGCCATTTTAAGTGCATGTGACCAATTTTGAGGGGCGTGCGCCACCTTTTGGGGGGTTATCCCATATATTATGGTTTAAAAGTGGTTTTTTTACCCTGTTATTGGATTTTTAATTAATTCATGCCTGTCATAAAAGATTTAATGATTAGAAATTGGTTTTTTGAGGATATCTTGGCCATTTGGAGGGGGATTTGATCTCAGAAAGAGGCCATATCTTCAGGGGAAGTTGGAATTCCTCATCTGAGCCTGAAAACAAAGATCCTATGTAAGAGAACTTTGAGCATTTTAAAGAGAAATAAAGAGGTCCTCCACTTGGAAGCAGGCCCAGAGACGTAGCCAACGATTGGTGAATTCCGTTAACAAGTTCTTGTCTCTATTTCTCTTTCTTTTTTGTTGTTCTCTTCTCTTCATTTGCAACATGATTATTAATGGCTAATCTCTTTAAATCATTAATGAGCATCAAGTAAAAGTCACATTTGATATTCCGCAAACAAGATAATAAGTTTATGTATTTCGCATTCTTATCGATCCGATGCATATAGTACATTAAACTAACTTGCAATTTATCAGTAATACCTTCATTTTTGGATCACTGACCCCCACTGTTCAGCTCTTTCTAAGCTATGAGGGCCTTTTGAACTACATTGTTCAATGATTGAGGCATTAGAATCTGTACCTTTGCACACATGTTGAAGTTAAGGCCAAACACAAACTTGTTAACCTTTAACTTCTCTATGTTCATATGTGGAGCATACATAAGTAGCTCCATGAATATGGCCTCATAATCTGGTACCGTACGACTATCCTGTCATAAGGCATTGAACTCATTAAGTTGATTCTCAATGAATTCCTCAGATGAGTACCTCTCCTGGAACCATTCCTCAAACAACTCCCATGACACATCTTTGATGACCATGTTTAGTTGAGGTAGGAGTGTCTTCCACCATAGAAGAGCACTCCCATTCAACTGAAATAACTCCATGTTGACTTTCATGTTGGAGGTGTAATCATGAAGTGCGGAGCACATCACCATATTCTCCAACCATGCCTTGACAATTAATCCATCCGTGGCACCCATGAACTCGGGAAACTTCACCTTATCGATTTCTCAGTTTATACTACCTATACCAGACGAAGCGCGCTATGAACCCTCATTGGGTACAAACGCTCTTCCCTCATCTCGATCCAGGCGGTTAATCAATGCCTCAAATATCCCTTGGAAGGATCTCATCAATCCTACCACATCTCCCACAATAACCTATTCTTTCTCAACATTCTTCTCATCTCTCTAAGGGTTATGCCATTCTGGCATGGGTGCTATTGGAGGTGTCACACCTATTCCTCCAACACCATGTCATCTACTTCCCTTGCATCCTCTAACCATAATTACCTGCAAGAACAATTTCATATTTTTCTTAGCGATCTAATTCAAATATTTAGTTTAACATAATGGATGGCATAACAGTCCAAATGTTGCAAGGTTGAATCCTCTCTAATACCATATGTAACATATCCTCTATTACGACACATAAGTAAGTGAGAACACTAAGATATTTTATTTTTTTTAAACATCATTAGAACAAGTGGAACATGATATAATCATTCTATAGTAATACATATTCTATTTCATTCATCTCATACATATTCTATCATTCATCTCATTGCACAATGTGATTTAGATACAACATTCAATGTATTAGAGATCTGCCACCTCACATAAAATAACATGCAATCTCTACCTGCCCAACCTATCCTACAAGGTTAGGACCTCCAAGACACATAATCAACGCTCAAGTGTAGGATTCATCCGATTGATTTTGACCATTTAAGGTCTCAAGACTGGCGACTGTTTTGAGGAACAAGGAAGTATCTAATTCCCATAACCCAAACTCAAATCTAGACTCGGTATTAATTAACAGTAAAGTACTAAATCATGACAAAAATGTTATCATTCAATCCCCAAATAGTAGACAATTTTCCTTCCCTAAAAATTTACAATAACAACAATTAACCATCATCTAAATAATATTCCACCCCTTCATAAATTTTCCATGCAATTATCCTGCACTTATATAAAAAAACATCTTATCACTCACCATTTAACAAACATCTCTTCCCTCAATGAATTACAAGCATCAATCATTATTCTATAATTGTAAAATCCCTCCATTGTACAACCAATTTAGTAGATAGTATGAGTTATTATAATATAGGTATTCGAAAGAGAGAAGGGAAGAGAAGACAAAATCTCTCAAACACTTAGAGGGAACCAAAATCTTAGTCTGTACTTTCTAAAGTAAAAGACACTGTGATGAACAAATTCTGCAATCGTGTGAAAGTTTGATCTAAGAAAGAGTTAAATTTTGAAAGAAACCCAAGTTTTCTCTTCTTGGTGTCACAGTGAAAGAAAGTCTAGAGCTAACTCCAGAAGTGCGTAGATAGGCCCCTTGAAGGCTCAAGCTCAGAAGAAACAACGCTTTGTGTGCACAAAGACCACTCAAGGTAGGTAGAGGCCTTAATTACTGAAGACTGAAAGCTCAGGAGAGATAGAGAAAAACTACACAGAGGAAGCACAAAGTGTGAAGGCAATCAAAGAAGTCTAGAGCTCAAGAGGGATGCACAAATAAGCACTAGAGTTTACTTCTTAAAAGTGACAAGATCAAAAGAAAAATCATGTGTAGGGTTCAAGTGAGGATTCAAGGAGTGTAAATTTCCTTGTTAAATAACTGGTAGATGATATCTTCTCGTGACGAGTCAAAATTCCCACAATCGTTAGATCAGATAGGAGATGGAGATCATTAATCCCTGAGTCCTTTAGAGTTCACTGCTCCAACAATTTTCAAGTTGTTAAAGAAAGTGAGGAAAAATCCTCGAAGACCAAAGTCCCATAGTGAATATACACTATATATCATAGGGGGAGTGTGAGTCATTGGATCAAGAGTGGCCTGCCAATTTGACAAGTTGAATCGTATCTGTCAAGAGCTAAAAAAACCTGAAGCTTCGAAGTCCCAGAGTAAAGGACAACCATGGATATAGTGATATAACGAGGACCATTAGATCTCTGAGTCTTCTTCCTCTGGAAGCTAGACACTTCAATGAAAAATAGTAGTAGTTGTTAAAGGTAAGGTACTCCCTGTGTCATGAAGTCTAGAATAAATCATAACCATCAGTTGCTAGGTACACGTGTTTGTAGATTCCGAGTATTCAAAATTTGTCCATTCGGGAGGTGGTGGGTGAAAGTTGTTTTGGTGTGAAAAGTCTCAAATCCCTAGAGCCCAGAGTTAATCCTGGCCATTGTCAATGGTTAAACAAGGATCGCCAGATCTGTGGGTTTCGGTCTTCGCTAGTTTGGAGGTAACGTGAATTGTAGTCACAAAAACCTTTGAATCACGAAGCCTCGAAGTTTCTTTTGGCCATAGAATGGCGCAAGGAGTGGGAACCGTTAATCTCCAAGTTATTTGGGATTCAGTACTTCGACAAAACTGAGTTGTTGTTTCAAAAAGGTGAGTGACTCTCGGATTCTCGAATTCCCAAATTTTGGAGTGGACGTCAACTGTTAATCAACGAAAGGGTCAGTCGTTAGATCCTCGAGCCATTCGATAGTTTGATGATCCAGGTAAAATAGTTTAAAGTTGTGAATGTGTAGAAAAACCCTGAAGCCCGAAGTTGTGGAGTATATCTCCACTTTAGATCCTCACATGAGGAGAATCTTCACCAGTCGTTCGATCAAGTTCATAAATGTTGATGAAGGGACATGGATGGATATTGTTAACCTACAAATTCCATTCAACCTCACTTATGAATGAATTATGTTGGTAACACTCCAAGTGAACACGAGTGTTGAAGTTGAGAAACCTTCAGAGTGTCGGATTCCTGGAGCTCCAAATAGCGCCTTTAGGGATGATGCTAGGTTCCAACCCGCGATCACGTGCATAGCTTGTCAAGGAAAAAGGGATAACACATACATGTTAATAATTCAAAACTCCATAAACTTTCAACATGATTCCCTCGATCTTGAAAGATTTGGATTTAAACTATAAAATGAACACAGACATCCATACTCAGATACTTCAAATTCATCAACAAATTCGATAGAGAAAAATTTGATAATAATTTGGATTTAAACGAAATTCAATGGGGATCCACCATACAACATAATTTAATTGTCATAAGATTAATAGGAAAATGTTATACAAGTATTGGATCTATAATACAGTTCGACAGAGATCCCATCCTATGAATTGGATTAGGATTTAAATGAATTTCGACAGAGAACTCACGAATACCAATTTGGACTTAAATCCTTAGTTTACCAGCTAACAACAAACTATTAAATTCCCATAATAATCTCAAATAAAACTCTGATCATACAAATTCAAATATGAATAAATTACAAATTTTAGAACATAAACCATAGGAAAATATAAATTCAATATTACTATGAGGATCAAGCCACTCAATTTTAGATTGCGGAAAATGTCTGAAATTACAATGAAAATTAAAATATAAACACTATAACTATTATTCGTTTGCAACAACTATAACAATTGTCATTAAGTCTTTCTAGTTATTCCATAATGACCCTATCAATCTATTATACTAATACACTCGTAATTCAATAAATACAGAATATAAAAATACCATGACTAAAGGAAGTTGTGTATTGAAGATGGCCTTCAAAGTATTTTTCTCCTTCCTTACTTCTACTTGTTAATTACAGAGACTTCACTGATACCTCCCAACCAATGCTAGGGGTACTCTTCTTCCCCCTTAGCCCCCTGAGCCGCAAAGGGGCCACACACAATAAACCAACAATAATAGCTCCAAGACTTTCCTCGCAAGGAAGAGCTTCCACTCTTTTTTACAATATGGGTATCCCAACTCTCACAAGTAAAACACAATCCAATAAAAAATTGGCAGATAACAATGCTCAGAAGGTCAGATCTATTTCCCTTATACACCATTTGTTTTATAGAAATTTATTCACTAACACATGTCCTCATGCACAGATAATTAACTTTTTAGTTAATTTAATTTGGATTAATCACTCACACACTTGTCACACTCTCCCCAAGTTATCCCAGTAATTACCAATTTTATTTTATTTAATAAGGTCAATCCCTCACATTTCTCAATGTGTTCCTATTTTCACTCTTAGGTGTTTCTTTGTTCCCCAGATTCTCATTTAATGGGTGTCTCCTAACTAGATCTTAGTTAGAGTTTAATTAAGAGTCTTCTTCTTAGTTAGAATAGTGTAGTTTGACTCTAGATTCTATTCTATGTACATCCAACCTCTCAAGTTATTATTTATTTCTATTTAAAAATTCCTTTTTATTAAATTTATGCGCACATGTGCATTTTATCCAATCTTTAGATTTTTCCCACATTTTCTTAGAATTAGATTTATCCCAAATTTAATATTTTAATTAGTCCCCAAATTAATCTTAGTCTTAGGGTTAGACTCTTGTTAGGATTTTCAATTAATAATCTATTGTTTAATTTATTAATTAATCCAACAAGGTCTGATTATTTCAATGTTTTCTAGGCCACCTAGATTTATTGACTCAAGTTTAATCACGTGACGTGCCCTTCAAGATGCACCTCTTTGCTCCAAGGGTTCCACTCACTTTAGACTTGGTTTAGAAGTTTTCCAACCCTTGGAGTCAACACTCCACTCGATCAAACTTGTGAGAGACTAAGGGATTCTAAGGAATAAGGACTCCACCTTATTTTTCACTCCTTAGAAATATTCATGAGCGATTGTCTTAGTCCACCATCATGACATCATGGACCTTTCTAACTAGGTAATCGTTAACCTACCATTCAGACCACTGTGGGAGTTCTAGTAGGTTGTGACAGGGACACTGCCACACCTCTCCCTCAAAGGTCTGGTTTATGTGCATGCCCCCTCTACTCCTTATGTGAGTTGGATTAGCAAGCATCGTCAAGCTTGCATCCACTAACAAAAAAACTATCAATAATTCCATATACATAAATCATACTAAAATCAATCATACAACATATGTGTGTGAAATGAAATACTCAATAAATACAATCCACTCCTTGACTCAATCCAAAGTCCAAGGGAATCCATTGATGCCATCAAATTCCTTAACCTATCATGTGTCCTACACACTCATGACAACTCGTCAAAAGCATCTTGTCAATACATATTCATCAATATAATCAATAAGTCATAACACCTCAACATCATCATATATAACCCATAATCTAAATGAAATCACAATGTACCATAACCAGATAACTTGCACACAAGTGTCCTCAAAGAAAAATTCAATAAGAGTGTTCTCAGTAGAGAGGGATTTTATTGTAGTATTCTATATATAAAATAGTATGAAGAACATAAATATTTTATCTATAAACGACAGAGAAGCGATGATATAATCAGAATAATACCATAATAATACCAGAATAACACTAGAAAAACACTTTGATTACTGATACAAATGTTCACTTTCCTCTTTGAGGGGGAAACCTCCAGCAGAGCAGAGCTCTAGTACAATAATATCCAAGACAAGATTTCTCATACCCTCTACTTCTATTTATACTCTATCTATCCAAAAGAACAATCTAGAGGAAGATCCTTCTAGAAGCAGAAGCTTCTATTAGGTCTTCTCACAATTGACTTATTCTTCCTTATTTCTAGGCCTTATTAATATTGGCCTTTATTACATGGAATTATATTATTCTACCTATGTGAGGGGTTAGGGAGGTTAAGTCCCTAACATGCCCTACCCCTTTAAGAACAACCTTGTCCTTAAGGCTTCAAATGAGAGAATTGTTGTAGAATCGTGGTCGACTCTGTTACACATTATTTTGGTCACCCTGATGATGATTCTACAAGCATGTGTTCAGGCTCTCAAAAGGATCTTCTTCATGATAAAAATGACTAATTTATTCCTCTACAAGGCATGTTTTTAGAATGACGCCACAGGCTGACACTAGTACACAGTGAAAAAATCCTTGATTTCCGTAGGATGCTCTATACCTGGCACGCGGGGTTTTCGCAGGCTACTATATAGGCAGGGTGCGTCGATGTTTGAAGCTAAAGAAAGGAAGAAGTTCATGAAGGTTATAGAAGGAGAATATTCTAGAATGTGAGGTGGCATCCGTATGGTTGTGATCCTACTGGCTTCTCTGATTTGGTGGGATCATCCTCATCCTTTTAACCACTTCACCTTCTCCTATATAATGGTGGGTTACTCATGGAAAAGGTTAAGCAAGATTAAGAAAGATTAAGCAAACAATTACTGAAAGAATAGGCTGAACACTGTGTGAAGGATCCTGTTGCAACAGATGCTCGAGGTCTCCATTCGTCCATCAAGATTTTCTGGACCATCTTCATACAAATTTGGAGCAAGTGTATGTGTGTGTTGGAACAAAGGACCACTGAAAGGGAACTTGTGACATCAAGGCAATTTGGTTGTATCTTCCACTTTTACTTAATATAATACGCTGACATGTTTCTTTCCCATAAAATCATTAGCATTTTATTACCTGACTCCTTGATCACATGTTTAGGTTTTCATTGAATCTATTTTTGTTGCTTTCACTTTGGTTGGTTTGTGTCATTGCAGATTCAATTTCACAAGAGCACTGGAGTGAAGCATGGACAGCAAAGATATAAAGAAGGGATATCTAAAGGTATGTCATCCATTCGTTCTTTGGTAGTAAATTCAATGATTGTAATTTAGAGAAAGAGTCATGTACTTTTTTTTTTCTAGATCCAGGTGGATCTAGGGAGATTATTTTATGTTTGCATTCACCGATTTATCCAATAACAAAATTGACGACTCAATTGGGGATTTATCCAATTTTCCCTTACGTCTCTCTGCCCCAGGATCACAGTATCGACATAGATATTTTCTCATTGGTAGACCACCTCCTCTACCTCCTGTGAAAGTCACATGAGACCCACGATGAGATAAACCCATCAAGAAATAGATATCTTTGATATCTAAGGATAGTACATGGGCACCCACATGAAACACCTGCTATTTAACATCCCACATGTGGCGAAGATACTCTAGTAGCCTTAGTTGGGCCCTCATGCTCTGGATTTTAAATAATTTCAGTAATCCGCATTGTTGGAAAGCATTCATAGTGCCCGGGTCATTCAAGGCATCATGGTCATCATCTTCATGCTCCCTCTCCCTTCACTCTAGCATTTTGATGTTCAAATACCTGCATTGGGACAATAAAAGGGAGTTAGCATCCTCATTTGTTTCTTTGGAAATTTCTATTGGCTAAACGCATATAAATATTTTTTGGTTTTTAGTTGCCGCAAGCAGAGCTTTTACACAGTGCAGGGTTTATACAGGTGAGCCACAAGGCACCTACGAAAATCATTTATTTTCGCATCTCCCGATACTAGTCATCTGCGGCGGCCCTAGCGCGCACATACCGACCAAAAATTTAATTCAAAAAGACATTATAAACCGATGAAAATGAAATTTAATCTGATGAAAAGTAAGAGGACAAGGAGATTACCGTTTTGACAGAATTCATTCGCTAAATGGTCGCCTGTGCCTCCCGCAATCGACAACCAAAGTCTGAGGTAAAAATAGGGTTTCCAGGCAAGTTTTGGGAAAAATGCAAATGAAATAGTAAAAAGAGTTTTTACTCCTATTTATTTCACTTTTTACTTTTTCTATTAATATTTTATATTATTTAAATACATTTTATCAAAAACCTAAAGATCTAATGGTCTCGTGAGTATTTTGTTTTCTCACAGATAGAAGAATTGGGATCCTGAACAATGAAATATGGAGATTTTTCGTGAATTGTTTTTATATTTTTCACATGTACAAGTACTTTTTAGGGTTTTTCAGAAAAACCTCGAGCCTAGTCTTTGTTTGTTCTCATGATCGAAAATCGATGAGAACGCAACCGAGTATACTTTTGTCTTATTTTCGTACTCGTCATGGTAACGCGAAAAGAGAAACTCATGGAGTATCCTTTAATCTCTTTTCACGCTCCATAAAAATGAAAAGATTGCCGAGCGACCACCTTGTTCTTTTCACACTCGTAAAAGTGTTTGAAGAAAAAGTTTTATGGGCGATAGTTTATCACTTGATGAGTGAGATTGTTGTGGGTGGGATTTTCAGTTTTGATCAGAAAAGCCACAGTGTAGTCATTAGATTGTCGACGTTTCGGATCCAGATCAGGATCCATCTTCAGGACAAAGAGCCTGGGTTTTAAGAGAAAGGGAAGAGCTGGTATAAATACTAGAAGTGGGAAAGTTTATTAGTGTCGGCTAAGTAGAATTATTTAATAGTTTTATTTTATAAAATATCACTAGGGTTTCTTAAATTCTTGTTTATTAAAGGTTATGATAATTTTAGGGTTTTATATTTATAAATATATACATATATATAATTATGTTTTGGGGTTTTGTTTGAGGTAAATTAAAGTGTTAATTATAGGGTTAGGTTAATAAGGAGTGCTTGTCTAGGGTTTAATATTAGGGTTTTGTATGTTAAAAGGAAATTAGCGGGTTCTAATTAGTTTAAGGTAATGTACTAAGGTTTCTAAATAAATTTCATTTTCTAAGGTTTAATTTTTAATTAATTTAATTATTTTATAGGGTTTAATTTATATTATTTTATAAGAAATTACTAGGGTTTATTGAAATATTGTTTATTTGAAGGTTAAGATAGTATATTTAGTAATATTAGGGTTTCTTATTTAAAATTATTAATGTACTAAGGTCTCTAAATAAATTTCATTTTCTAAGGTTTAATTTATAATTAATTAATTTAATTATTTTATAGGGTTTAATTTATATTATTTTATAAGAAATTGCTAGGGTTTATTGAAATATTGTTTATTTGAAGGTTAAGATAGTATATTTAGTGATATTAGGGTTTCTTATTTAAAATTAATTATTAGGTTAATATGATAAGAGGTTAAGGTGTGCTTGTTAAGGGTTTAATATTAGGGTTTAATTTGTTATAAGGTGAAATGTTTTTGGGGTTCTAATCCAAAGTTTCTTGTTGTTTTTTGTGTAACAGGGGGAGCCAGTTTTCGCTCAATTCTAGTCCACTATCTCTGTTAAGGTTACTAGGGTGCTTACGGATTTCAATGGATTCTCTAATACGATGTTTGAAGAGGTGATTCTCTTTAGCGAGGATTTTGGTGTCTTCTAGGCGAACATGGTGTCTAGTTTTGATGGAGTGCTCAGCTAGGGCAGAGGTACGGATGCGTTCATTCTTGATGTCAGCTCCATGTTCTTTTAAGGAGTGACCTGTCTCACCAATGTAGCATTTACCACATGAGCACTCTATTTTGTAGATTCCTTTGCCATTTTGAGGGTTAAGTTTGTCCTGAAGATGGATCCTGATCTGGATCCGAAACGTTGACAATCTAGTTTATCACTTTTTTGGTCCCATCAAGCTACTTTATGAAAAAGGAACTGGGAGAGTTCTCTTTAAGTGTTTTTCAGACTCTTAAAACACAAAAAACCCCGAGTTTTCTATCTTTGGACTCGTTAAAAAACCATCGAAAGACCCATACTAGATCGAACCACTCCTTTTTAGGGTTTGTTAAACATACTCTGAGGGACTCGTCCGAAGGATGATCTTACATCAACAAACATATTTTATCCTCCTCAAGCTTGCGTAAAAATAAAGAGGTACTTGCCAGAAATGGTGGGAGAAAATTTGGGAAAGAAACATGTCTCTGTATTTGTGTTAGTGGCAGTAATAGTCGCTCTTGAACATGACACCCCCTTCATCATTTGAATCTGGTTTGGGAAATCCATTTGTCTCTCGTCTGACTTTATGGAATTTCATATCTTAGGTTGTCTTTGAGTCAATGCTTCCAATACCATTGTCCTGTTATTCATATGTTCAAGAGAAGTCCAAACAAGCCCTCTATCGAGTCGGCCATATGCAATTGTCAATTCCTACCATGTCGACCTTCCCTGTGTCAATTTCAATTAATTTTCATACTTTGATCTACCCTAAATTTGTTACTTATTTCGTGTCATTGATGGGGGATACATCAAGGCCCTATTTTGATGAGTCTTTGACTATCGAATTCAACTCATGCATGCCTCAATGGTAGGTTTCTTCTCTTTCGACAGTGGATTCACATAATTGGTCCCTGATCGGGAGATTCCATCGAGTGTTCGACTTCAACACCTGTAATTGCATGGCTAGATTCGTACTTACGAATGACGGGATTGAAGACCCTAGATCTCATCATATTGGTTTAGTTTATGATGGAGTATTTACGGTTTGTATTGACACATAGATCCACTTTGTATGTCTCGTGGCTATGTCTTGATTTCAAGTTTGTTAACACATAGATCCACAATGTATTATTGGTGGCTATGTATCGCCTTGATGACATGGATCCATAGTGTATAATTGGTGGCCATGACTAACATTTATGATTCAAATCATTTGTATTATGAGCATGGGAATGCCTACCTTAGAAATGGTATAATATTGTGTAGATGCTTGATTGTTTGCAGGTTCCCGATTGGTGCACTCCTTGTTCCCAACACACACATGCATTTTAAAAAGTATTTCGGTTGTCACAAATTCTAGATTCATACTTTTGGGGCATTATGTTACACATTATTTTGGTCACCCTGATGATGATTCTACAAACATGTGTTCAGGCTCTCAAAAGGATATTTTTCATGAGAAAAATGACTAATTTATTCCTCTACAAGGCATGTTTTTAGAATGATGCCACAGGCTGACAGTAGTACCTAGTGTGGAAATCCTTGATTTTCGCAGGCTACTCTATACATGGATTGTGGCATTTTTGTAGGCTACTATATAGGCAGGGTGCGATGACGTTTGAAGCTAAAGAAATGAAGAAGTTCAAGAAGGTTCTAGAAGGAGAATCTTCTAGAATGTGAGGTGATGTCTGTATGGTTGTGATCCTACTGGATTATTTGATTTGGTGGGATCATCCTCATCCTTTTAACCACTTCAACTTCTCCTATATAATGATGGGTTTCTCATGCAAAAGGTTAAGGAAGATTAAGCAAAGAATTGTTGGAAGAATAGGCTGAAGATTGTGTGAAGGATCTTGTTGCAACTGATGCTTGAGGTTTCCATTTGTCCATCAAACTTTTGTGGACCATCTTCATAAAAATTCGGAGCAAGTGTATGTGTGTGTTGGAACAAAGGACCACTGAAAGGGAACTTGAAACATTAAGGAAATTTGGTTGTATCTTCCACTTTTACTTAATATAATACAGTGACATGTTTCTTTCCCATAAAATCATTAACATTTTATTACATGAATCCTTGATCACATATTTAGGTTTTCATTGAATCTATTATTGTTGATTTCACTTTGGTTGTTTTTTTTCATTGCAGATCTGATTTCACAAGAGCACCGGAGCAAAGCATGGAAAAAAAAGATATAAGGAAGCAATATCTAAAGGTATGTCATCTGTTCCTTCTTTGGTAGTAAATTCAATGATTGTAACTTAGGGAAAGTGTCATGTCCTGTCTTGTTTTGTTCTAGATCCAGGTGGATCTAGGGAGCTTAGTTTATGTCCTCATTCACCGATTTATCCAATAACAGACTCCTAGGTGGCATATTTTGGAGGTGTATCTTTCCATTGGACTAACACTTCCTGGATGGTGCACTGATACAAATGACGCTCTCATTGGGCCAATAATTATTGTGGCTGCAACCATATGGAACCTTCTTCATCGAACTCAGGGACACTAGTTTGAGTTTGGCACTTAGTTCCATTCACCTTATTCAAGAAGGAAACATGAAAAAAAGGATGGAGCTTTGACTGACTGGCTCGAGCTAATTGATAGGCTATCGATCCCACATGCTTGAGAACTGTATAAGAACCATAAAATTTGGGTGCAAGATTCTGACAATGTTGAGATTTGAGTGAATTCTTCCTATAAGGTTGTAGTCAAAGAAATACCCAGTCCCCTTCAACAAAATGGCATTCGAAACGACCTTTATATACTTATTGCTTCATGCGATTCTGATCCATGACCAAATTGTCTTTGAGGGCACAAAAAATAGCCTCACAGACTGTAATATTTTTGTCAACCTCCTAAACCTTCAAGACCCCTGACATATAGGAGAGAATTGATGGGGGATTTTGGCCATAGAATGCTTCAAAAGGAGTCATACGAGTAGATGTATGGTAAGATGTGTTGTACCACCATTCATATAGGGGTAACCATTGAGCCCACCGATTTTCCCACTCAGATAAAAAACACTTGAAATATATTTCCAAACACTTGTTGAAAGCTTCAGTCTGGCCATCCATCTGGGGGTGATAAGTAGTGTTGAGATGAATTTGGGTTCCTTGTAGCTTGAACAATTCTTTCCAAAAATTGCTTGTGAAAGTGGTGTCTCTGTCAGAGACAATAGAATTAGGCATGCCATGAATCTTGAAGATATTATCCATGAATATTTGAGCCAATGTGGTGCCTGTGAATGGGTGTTGAAGAGAAAAAAAATGAGCATATTTGAAGAGATTATCTACTACCACCATGATGAATGACTTATTTCCCAATTTAGGTAAGCCCACAATGAAATCCATAGAAATATATCGCCAAATAGCAAGGGGAATTAGAAGTGGTTGAAGTGTGCTTGGAGATTTGACAGTTTCTCCCTTGTTGCATTGAAAGACCTCACATTCATCCACAAAGGTACGAACATCCTGTTTCATACCCTCCTAGAAAAAAGAATGTTTGACTCGTTCATAGGTTTTGGTAAACTCTGAATGCCCGACTATGGGTGAGACATGAAGTTCAAAAAGCACTACAGATTTAAGTTGGCATTGCTTGCATAAATGCAAATGACCTTTGTAGCGAAGCTCTTCATTATGCCAAGAGTACCTTGGAGAAATTGAAGAAGTGTGTTGCAATTGGTGGAGCAGGCTAGAAATTTTGGGGTATTGCAACCATTCCCGACGAACAACTTGGAACCAATCTGGTACTGAAGGAGAGGGAGAAAAGGGACCCGTATTCTTCATATTTTCGGGAAACAACATAGAGCACTACATTTACCTTTCCCTTCTTGTAAATTATCTTATAATCATATCAAAATAGCTTGGTCACCCATTTTTGCTGCATCAGGGATGAAATTATCTGTTCTAGGAAATACCTAACACTCTGATGATTAGTTTTGATTTGGAATCGTTGACTCAATAAATAAGGATTCCAGAGATCCACAACATGCATAATATATAACATTTCATTTTCATAAATGGATTGGCCCAAATGTCTCTCTAAAATTTGTTTGCTAGTGAAGGCCAAGGGCCTTCCATCTTGCCTCAAGATGACAGCAATTCCTTTCCCGAAAGCATCACATTACAATATGAATGTATTTTTGAAGTATGGGAGGGCTAGGATAGTGTTCAAGCACATAGAATATTTTATGGCTTGGAAGGAATGATCCACAACTGAAGTCCAAGTGAAAGCATTCTTTTTAAGGAGGGAAGTGAGAGGAGCTGCAATCTTTCCATAATTTCAAACAAACTTCCTATAATATCCCGTTAAGCCCAGAAAACCACACAAGATCTTAAGAGTTTTAGGGTGAGGCCAATCTTGCATAGATTCAATTTTCTAAGGATCCACTCAGACACCATCCTTGCCGACAATATGACCCAGGTATTCTACTTCTGGGGCACCAAAGGCACATTTAGATTATTTGAGGAAAAGTTGTTGTTTAGAGAGTATATGGAGAAATTGATTCACATGGGAGAGATGGGATGACCAATTTTTACTATAGATGAGAATATCATCAAAGAAAACTAAGACAAAATGATGAAGAAAAGGATGGAAGACATGATTGATAAGACTTTGGAAAGTGGAAGGAACATTACACAATCCAAAGGGAATTACCAAGAATTCATAATGACCCTCATGAGTGCGAAATGAAGTCTTGGGAATGTCTTCTTCTTTCATACGGATCTGGTGGTAGCCAGAACGTAGATCCAATTTGGTGAAGTAAAGAGCACCACTTAATTCATCCAAGAGGCCATCAATGATAGGAATGGGGAATTTGTCTTTGATTGTGAGTTTGTTGAGGGCACAAAAATTAGGGCACATGCACCAAGTACCTTATTTATTGAGTACTATGACCACAAGGAAATAATAGGGGCTAGAACTGAGACGGATAACACTGAATTCTAGTAACTCATGAACATTTTTCTCAATTTCATTCTTTTTGGAAAAGGGATGACGATAAGGCCGAACATTGGGAGGAAGACTTTGCGGGATGAGAGGCATGGAATGATCATGGACTCCACAGGAAGGGGAAAGTTCTTGGGGGGTGTTAAAAACAACATGGTGGCGAGAGAGGATAGATTGGAGGCCGGGAAGGGACAAAAGGTGTCTCAACAAGATGAATGAAGTGGAGTTGGGCTATAATTCCCGAATGACCTTTTTTGAGAATATTTTCCATGTGATGGGAACTAATGATCTCAGGGGAGCAACATTGATGCCTTGGAACTTATATTGTTGTCCCTCCTATTGGAATTGCATGGTTAAGTCCTTAAAATCCATGAGAATGGGGCCTAAAGTGCGTAACCATTTGACACCAAGAACAATGTCACAACCACCCATGTCTATAGCATACATATGGGATTTCAGGTGATACTTACCAATTTGGAGTCACACATTTTCACATCATCCCTCACATTTCATGGAACCACCATTGGCAATCATGATTTGAAAATTTTTGACGGCAGAGATGTAACAATTGACTTCTTGGGGAATGCAGTGATGAATAAAGTTATGTGTGATACCATTGTCCACAAGGATGATGAATTTCCTATTTTTGATGTAACCAATTAATTTGAGAGTCTGGGGAGTAGAGAATCTAGTGAGGGCATTAAGTGAAATCACTCAGTCAACATCTGGTGGGGTGAGGTCAGAAGGAAATGGTAGTTCCTCCACGGGTGGAAAAACAACATATTATTTATAAAGATCTTCATTCACATCCATACAAATATTTTGTTCCTTACACTCATGCCCGAGAAAATATTTTTCATCACAATTATAACAAAGACCCTTGAGTTGACGTTCAACCATTCTAGCCCTGGTTAATTTCTGGATCTTGAGGGGAGTTACGAGAGGGGAAAAAATGGTGGGTTTAGGAAGAGGAGGGTTTGTGAGTCTAGGAGGAAACAATCAGTTGGGATTCCTTTGCTTGTTGAGTATCTTCCAACCAAGTTTGGGGGTGTGCTATGAGAACATGGGCACAAATTTCATCTTTGAGGCCACTGATAAAGCATTCCCTAAAGAAAGCATATGACATGCCCTTCGTTCTAAAAGCCAAGTGCTCAAATGAAACAATAAATTCTTCCACTATCCCAAACTTCTTTAACTTGGTCAAACAACCTAAATGGTGGGTGCCAGAGTCAAAGAAATCATAAAGTTTAGCCACAAACTGTGTCCAAGCAAGATACCCTTGGCGTGTATTTTTTCGCCATTGCCACCATTTCCATCGTTCTGAATCCATATTTAGGACACCATAATTTATAACGAAGCTTGATTAAATCATCAGTAATTCCATGTAAAGAGAAATAATGTTCCATTTGGGTGACCCAGCCTGTAGGATCTAATCCATAAAATTTGTTCACCTAAATTCTAGGAGGGTGGAGGTATCAGGAAAAGTGGGTAGTATGAGGGCCTTGGTAATGGGAAGAGTCATGGTCATCTTGACAAGATGGTTGTTTAGAAGAAGAAGGGTTCTGGGAATGACCCAGGAAGTGTTCTTTGAGGTCTTTGATGTGGGAACAATGTTCCTAGAGGTATTTTATGTGGGAAAATTGTTCCTTGACGATATCAATAGTTGAATTGATGGAGCTAACTATTATAACCCTAATTTTTACCAGACATTCATACCTAGCAGCAAGCCATATTAATTACTATTTTTGCCAAGCCAATACTGAATAACTCTTCTTAAAAAATAAATTTTTGAAGATGTACACGACCTGCATCACTACTTCTTGCATATGTACACTATATGCATCACTACTACCCATGTACGTATGCTAGATGCACCATTATAGCTCGCGTATACTCACAAAAGTTGCAAAACATAAAAAATTGCAAGGGATTCGTTGAGATTACGAGCTATTGGGTGGTTTCCTAACCAATTGACTTCCTATAGCCCATCACCCAACCGAATAACCATATTTTTGGCATATAAAAATAGGTGTTGGGGTATCATTCCAAGGAGAAACATAGCAACAATGAAATTCTACCCATTTTGCTTTCCCCCCTTGCCCCAAGAATTTGCAGCCACATTGTGAGTTTTGAGCTAGAATTCCTTATTCTTGCCCCTTTTTCCTCATCCATAAGCCTATGCCCATACTCTAGAGAAAAGTATGAGAGAAGAAGGATATGTGGAAGCAGTTGGAGCTTGGTGAAGAGGATCCCAGGACTGGGTTCGAGGAGCAGTCGTCGATCTCATTTTGTAAGTGACTTTGTGAGATTAATATAAATAAGTACTTTTGTCGTCCCACCTGTTGTAGGAAAATCTGCTTGCGGACAAGTAGATCGACCTCTAAGGCTTGACCTTAACCCTAGACAGAAAAGTTATTAACGTGGACACTGAATTTCTTTCAAATCTATCTAAACTAATACATGAGAAGGAAGGATGATAGAAGTACCTATTATCGACGTTTGTCCCTGCACGCTCTGAGTTGCGCTCCAATCTTCTGCTCCTCGTTGAGTTCTGCGGGAAAAGAAAGATACGACCTCTTCCTACTCTATTGACATTAGCTTGAAAACAGATCTATCACTAAATGATAAGTTCATGTAACATTAGACACAAACTAGAAAGAAACAGGCCGAGCGTGTCATATTAATGAGAATAACGACAGCAGTACTTACAATCGTAGATGTGAATGCGACAGCTTCATCGAGTCCTCTTCGTCTAACCCTTGCCTAAAAGATCCACAACCTAGATGACAGCAGCTTCACTGATCAATCTCCTTTGGCTGACTGTAAGTTTCCTCCAAGATCATAAGTTTCACATATTCAATTCTTCCTCCACCACTTATGAGATCATAAGTTTGGTGTAATTCTGCATTTTTCCTCCTTTCTTTCACCATTAGAAATCTTGCTTATATAGCCTTGGAGAGGCTCAACAATCTTGAGATATCCTTGGGGAAGGTGAGGATTTTCCTCCTTCAGTTGAGGATTTGCCCTAGGATCATGGCTGGACTAGGGATTTGAATCCAACTACCTTCCAAGAATGAAAATATGCTTCCCCTATTCATCTCAACAGCTTAACAATCGCCCAGAATAGGTAGCGCTCCTCCAAAAGGGGTATCAGAGTGTTGTAGCACTCCTGTTGTGCCTTGGGAAAGTGCCAGCGCTCTTGAAGTGAGCAACGCTCCTCCAGAAGGGCCTAAGGGGTGTTATAACACTCCTTGAATCATAGCAGAGGGGCGCCAGCGCTTCTGCAGCTATAGTAGGGGAGCGTTCCTCCTCCAAATCAGTGTTTCAGGGCCTCTTTCAGGTGTCAAGAGCTATTTGATTTCAGTGGATCAGTTCTTGATCTTCAAATCAGTCATATGAGGTGTCATAAGTGCCTCCTTAATGTCATTATCATGGTATCATGTTTGACCTTCATTTGCGACACCAATGATCAACTTGCGACACTTGTGAAAGTTGATAGGGAAGATGTGACACTTATGACAATTGATAGGGACAATGCGACACTTATCCATATGAACAATTTTGACGTGTAACAGAATGCCCCCCAAAGTATGAAGTCAGAAGATGCGAACTGATGACTGAAATGCTTTGTAGACGTTCAAGCAAGGGTATAGACTCGGAGAACCTGACGAAAGCGGCACACAACCATCCAACAAATATCATGACATATTTCAAAACCCAAGGCAGGCATACCTATGCTTGGGTGATCAAGATTTGCAAGATATGGCCGCCATAAAATACACTGCGGATCCATAATTGTATTGATAAAAAAGGGTATAGCCACTGAAAACGCACTGTGGATTGATACACTGATGACATGAAATGATCGTAGCCACAAAGAATACACAGTGGATCTATGAGATGACAAGACATAGCCACGACCAATACAAAGTGGATCTATGTAACAGTATATGTGCTTTTAGTCCAGAACTCCCTCGCAACCTGGGCGAGACATATATCAAAGTGAATTACTTAACCCAGGGTCTTCATACCAATCCCAATATGGCACGAATCTAACCATGTGAATAGATCTTTTGGAGTCGAACATGGCAGAAACCACTTGATTACCGGTCAATGATGTAAACCGTTAAGAAGTGCGAGGGAGATCACCATTGATGTTAATGATTCCCAAGGTACCCTAGTACATTCCAACGAATGTGAGTAGATGAGCTGAGGTCGAACATCCGTGGAATCATTCAATCAGAGGTCAATGATGTAAACCCACTATCGAATGTGAGGAGGCCTGCCATTGAGGCATGTAGGTCCCAAAGTACTAATTGGTTTCTAAGTCTGATTCTCGGATAATGTGTTGAAGTCGACAGGAATAGACTCGTCGAGGGAGGGCCTTGATGTATCCCCCATCAACGACATGAAACAAACAAGGAGATGTAATTGGTAGATCAACCGGACATGGACTGACGCAGGTTTTGAGGCAAGATATTTGGGATGGCTGACTCTTGAGGCAGATACTTCCCTTGAATACTGAGGCACAACAGCGAAACATGACATGGACCAAAACTATGCAGTGGGTACCGTGACTTGCTTCGGGTGACTCAAAGGAGTGAAAGGAAACTCAGAGGATTGGCTCAGTGCAGAGGTTTAGCGGATTATAATATGTGCAAAATGACAAAGTGCCGTGTTCAAGGGTGACTCTAAGATATGCTGGATAGTGTTCTCAAGAGACTGCTTGGCTTGCTCCTTTCAATTTTTCCCCCATCCAGATAGATGAGTACCTCTTTTTGATTTAATGAGCTCTAGGAGGATAACACATGCTCGATATAACTCACCTTTGGTAAGTTCCTCTTCCTTTTTTTAACGAACCAGAAGAAGTAAGGGTTCGTTCCCATATGGGCTTGTTGATGTATTCTTTAACGAGTCCAAAGACAGAAAAATCGAAGGTTTTTCGGGATTATAGAGTTCGAAAAACACTGAAAAGAGAACTATCTCGGTTCCTTTTTCGTACAGTAGTCCAATGAGACCGAAAAAGGGTTAAACTATTGCTCGCAAGACGCCCTTTCTGACCTTTTAATGAGTGTGAAAGGAAGCAAGATCACTCGAAAATATTTTCATATTTAGAGAGTCTGAAAAGGGTTTAAAGTAGACTCCAGGGGGGGTTCCTTTTTCGTGTGTTTGTATCCGTACGGGTCCGAAAAAGAGATAAAAGTTTACCTGGTTGCATTCTCATGTATTTACTAGAACGATAAAGAATAAAGACTAAGCTCGATATGTCCCCAGCTTGAAAGCTGGTGGCTTGACTCCAGAATGATCATCAAAGGCTGGAGACATGCCCCCCAAGCTTCAATTCATTCACCGACTTTGAGGTTGTCACCAATTTCTGTGCTAGAGGGAGAAAAAGGATACAGGTGGATGAAATGAAGGTTAAAAACAAGACCTAACGAAAGACTCGACTCGACATCTACGAGATCTGGCGAAAGACTCAACTTGAAGGGAGAGGTGATTGTTTCATTTTTTAACGAGCTTGACACAGGAAAAGAACTATGCTCAAGGTTCTGGGTTCGATCCCCAGATTGTTGTTTCATTTTTTAACGAGCTTGCTACAGAGAGGAAAACTATGCTCAAGGCCTTTGTTTCATTTTTTTACGAAGTTGCCACAGAGAAGAGAAACTATGCTCGTTACTTCTTCTTGATCATGGCTTCCAAGAGGATAATGTTCTGGAAGGATACCATGTCAAGGGACAAAACTCGGTCATGGATTCCAAGAGATCTTCATCGGATGGAAGATAATCACTCTGGAAGGAACACATGTCGAGGGTCGTGACAGGGGTAAGGAGATCAGGCTCCAATAACCCTACCGAAGAGATCACCATGTCAACTACCGGATCCAAATCGTCGGAAGTTGAGGTCATGGGAGACAACGCCACATAATTGACATGTGGCGGGGTTGATACTGTCTGCATATAAGAACCACTTAGGGAGGTAACCTAGTCAGGGCCAATGAATGAAAGTTGATCAATAGTCACAACTCTTCCATCGTGAGGGAAAGATATCACACGGAAAAGGGTGGATACAATAGCTTTCATGGCATAGACATAATCCTGCCCGAGGAGTAAAGAAAAATCCAAGGGGTCTCGGACTACCATGACATCGATAAAGACAGTTTTCCCTCCCAAAGTTACAGGAAACTGAGGAAGGATCCCTAAAGGTTGACTAGTTCCTCTGTTAAAAGCTAACAGATTTTGTGTAACCAGTGCAAGCTGTGGACAACCCAAAGCATACCAAGCAACAGAAGACAAAATACTAACGGATGCACCTTCATCTATCAACGTTTGAGGAACGTCCCGACCACAAACCTGTACTGTAATCTGGAAAGGAATGTGGGAGGGAAGACGAGGTCCAGTTAGCACACCCCAATCAAAAAGGATGGCTTCAGTACTTGGAGGGGGTTCAATAAGAGGAGGTGGAATGCCCCCAGGCATGGTAGAGTCTGTATTAATGAGAAAAACATGGGCAGTATCAGGTTTACTCTCTAGAGGGAGAGTAGGATCGATCGATGGTTGGATCAGATCAACCAATGGTGGACTTGGATAGACCACGTTAGCACTCTCTAGAGGAAGAGTGGGACTGACCGAGGAAGGGACTGGATCAGTCACTTTGACATTCCACAATGGAGGAATGGGATCGACCGATGCTGGAACCGAATCGACCACTTGAGTTTCATTCTCCAAGGGAAGAATGGGGTCGATGGTTGGAGACAGATCGACCGCTTTGGTGTCACTCTCTTGATGAAGAGCGGGGTTGATCGATGACGAAACTGGATCAGCTACTTGGGTTCGTGGTTCAACCGAGGAGGAAACTAGATTGACCACCTGATCAACTGGACTGACCGGGGATGGAATCGAATTGACCAGTCCATCAACCAATGATGGGTTGGAAGAAAGCTCACGATAACCTTTTGGAAGTTGAAGTTTTTCCAAAAGAGAAGAAGCTTCGTCCATGTGAGGACAAAGGTGAGAGTAATGATTACCTTTACATAACATGCAAGGGAACTTGACAATTTTCTTCTTCTTACCAACCTTAACATCACTAGTTGACGGGGTATCATCGACATGACTGACAGAGGTCAATGACATGGAGGACCACATTTCTAAGACCTGGGTAAGACCAGAGAAATCCCTCAGAAAGTGGTCACCCTTACAAAGGCTACAAGGGAATTTGGGTTTTGGATTGTTTCTTTCAATCTTGTTAATCTCATCAACACTCCCAGTACTATTAACAGTAACTAGTTTCTTAGAGCCAACATCTGATGTTGTTGGGGTCTTGGTCTTTTTCGGGCTCTTCTTCTTCTTCTCTTTCCATTTCTTCTTCTTCTGATCAACCTGGCTACTTGCTTTAGAGCTTTCACTAGGTGAAGAAGGAGAAATGGAAAGAGACTTGACGAAGAAGGTGAAAATTCGACGTGAGGTTGATGTGTGGGTGGTGTATTGACATCCAAAGTATTAGGTGCAACTGAAACATTGGGAGGATTTGGGATCACCGAAGTGGGGAACAACCAAACTGGTAATCCAATAGTGAGTCCTGGAAGACTCAGTGTGGCAACATATGGAGGACCAAAGTTTCCAAATGAAG
>JASDQU010013520.1:16100-101228 GCA_032191745.1 Picea mariana | reverse complement strand
AAGAAAAGGAGCAGGCCACAAAGGCCTTGAAGTAAGAAAAGGAGGAGCTCCTAGAGAAACTTCAGGTTGCGCAGCAAGAGAAAGATGACCTTAGGGTGAAGTTCGAAGAGGACAAAGAGAAAATACAGAAAGAGAAAGACCAGCTGCTTGCAAAGAAGACTGTGGTCAGAGAGGCAGTGACTAGAGAAATTAGCTCCGTGCCGAGCTCGGCATAGATGGAAGAAGAGATAACCGATAACCAAGTGGGGAATCTCCCTGAGGCCATTCAACAACTTCAAGCAAGAGTAGCACAACTATAAATACAAGAAATACCTAGCACTTCGCAAGAAGTGCAGTATCAAAGGGAAGAAACTTCCAAGAGCACAGTCGAAATAATCATGGCGTTGGCCTAAGAATGTAAGAAACTAAGTAATATAAGTGCGCATACCTATGAGTTCTTGCAGAAGACCTGAAGCTGAGGACATTGGAGGCACAACTCCAAGAGGTGAAGCAATAGACGTTGATTGTGCAAGCGTAGATGAAGCTTCTTACTACAGTAGAGAAAATGAAGAGATCACAGGAGCAACGTGCAGTTCAACATCAAGTCACAACCATCTAGAGTAGAGTTATGGAGGTGACACAGAGACTCCAGCTGGTGTAGGACGAAGCCTGCACACTTTTTGAAGAGATCGAGGGACAAGGCTCACAATTGGATCAAGTGGTCACAATAGTGGAACAACTTCTGGAAGAGCCTATCACCGAGAAAGTCATTTAGGAGTTTTTCGAGTAGGAGGATTTGGCGAAGAAACAAGTCGAGGCAAATCGATCTAAGCTCGAGGCCTTCGAAGCAATATTACCCAGATCAGAGTGACTCGGGACGAGTCACAAGTGAGTGTTGGGGGTCTGTTGGCCCTTGACCAAGTTTTGTGGAAACGTTGGTCGTGTTTGACCATTTGTGGGACTTTGACAGGCTGGTCAAAGACAGAGCGCCTATGCCAAGCAAAGATCATGGGATCTCACCCTTTTTGCATAATTTTTGGGTTTTAGGGCTTATGTAATGGGTATGGGATGTCGACCCATGGGTTTACCTATGCTTAGGCCTTTTTGAAATGTATAAATAAGTAGCTAGGTGATGTAAGAAGCCGCATGTGGCTAAGTGCTAGTCTTAGCTATGTGAAAATAATTGTAATTGGCTTAGTGCAAGGGAATGTGTTAAGACTTGCAAAGAAAAGTGCAAGAGGATTGTAAGAAGCTTTGTGCTATTCAGGAGTTGTATTTGTGCCTTAACCTAATTTGGGGAAGGATGATCTGGAGAGGTGAGCATAAATCTCCTATCCTTTGCTGAGTGGCTCCGTGGCTTTGTGCACAGGAGCAAAGGAATCTGAGAGAGATTGAAGATCAATAAAGAAGAAGAAGAGTTGGTGGACGTAGCCCCACATTGGGGTGAACCACGCATAGCCTGTGTTGTTGTTCTTTGTGCAATGTTGTTCATGATGTTTATGTTTCTATTTTATTAGTGCACTATTCTTGATGTGTGATAGGTAGATCCATTGGTTCTTAGTGCTTTATATATGAATAAATGCTAGATCTGCTTTGATGATATGCGCTAAATGATTAGATGTGCTTAAATCTTGATTACTACTGCATTGATCTATAATAAGGGTTAATTTGTGACGTGAATAAGGATCATAAACTAATGCATACCATTGGCTAAGAGATTTATTAAGTGTTTTAATCACAGATCTATGTCCCAGCTAGGTTGTAGAAACTTGAGTCCTGCAACTCCCCCTGCCTCTACCTCGGGTGAGACTTCATATGCTTCGCAGGTGTTGCCGAAAGGGACCATAGTTAGGGTTTTGTTGGTGCAGTGTTGAAGCATTGAATCCTAGGTCTTCCCCTGTGCCAACATCTTCCTTGTTCTCATGGTTGTCACCAATGAATACATTGAGTTATTGGGCTTGTGTGGTATTCATTTGGAGAAAGGAGCAGGAAAATGGTATAGGGGAAACAAAAGGGTCTGGAGGGGTGGGTGGGAACACAGAGAAAAAGGGTGTCAAATGATAGGTACCACTACAATCTGGGAGAAAAKGGGGATCCAAAGGGATAGGAGCCAAATAAGAGTGTCAGGGATGGGTCACGTCCACAAAAACAATTGTGTTAAAAATGATAGGCATCACTAGAATCACGACGAAGAAAGGAACCCAGTGGGATAGGTCCTAAATAAGTGTGTCTACGGGACCACTATACTCATTTTTTTTTTAAATCCTATGGATTTATACTCCAGCCTGAATAATACTACACTGAGGAAATGCCCAAATGCTTAACAGGAAGAAATGTGTAGTAATTTTACAACCAGAATGTAGAAGGCATAGTTGCGCGATAATAAATCTTGTCTGTTCTATTTTTTGTTTCTGCCCCCATGGGTAGGATATTTAGGGTTTCTATAGACAAGGGTTTTCCATGTGATATAGCTATCTGATATACGTGCGGGGTCCAACAGTAGTACTCGACCCAATATCTTATGGCACCAACTAAGGAGGCTAGACCATGCCCTTAGTCGTAATACTCGACTACCCCGGTACTAGAGAGTTTCTTCTCTAGTGATGTTCTCGGTGGCACTATAGAAGTCAGGTAGTCGATCGATTTATCTATGGATGGATTTATGATATCTGAGCTGATCCATATACAGGTGTTGTCTGATGCGCTACCACTCAAAGGAGTACCAACATTGGTTACAAGTGTGGCCAACATATGTGCACTTAGGTACCACTTGTATTTCATATGTGTATGAATCCACAACCATGGGTTTATGTATGTAACAACAAATATCTGTAGCTTTAAGATGCCAGAATACGAATCTACGCCGAAAAAAAATTTAACCCACAATTTTCTACCGAGGAAGGTGCTCTGATACCACTTGTAGTATTCCAGATATAAAATAGTATGCAGAACATAAACATTTTAGCTAGAAATGATAGAGAAACAATGATATAATCAGAACAATACCATAATAATACTAGAATAACACCAGAAAGAGAACTTTGATTATTGATAGCAATGTTCACATGCCTCTTCGAGGGGGAAACCTCCAACAGATCAGAGCTCTATTACAATAATATCCAAGACAAGATTTCTCATACCCTCTACTTCTATTTATACTCTATCTATCCAAAAGAACAATATAGAGGAAGATCCTTCTAGAAGCTAAAGCTTCTATTAGGTATTCTTACATTTGACTTATTATTCCTTATTACTAGGCCTTATTAATATTAGCCTTTATTACATGGAATTATATTACTCTACCTACGTGAGGGGTTAGGGAGGTTAGGTCCCTAACAGTTACAGACACAAGTCTCTACAAAAATATTCATCTCTTTTTCTTGAATTATATGATGTGCTTGATAAGTACATATTTATATAACAACTTGTACATCTATATATAAAAGTCTGAAAATAATGGTTTCATTGGAATATTTGTTGGGATTTTCTATTACATGCATTTAATTTCATAAGAACAATATTCCATGTATAAATAAAGAGGAGTACCACCTCTATAAAAATCCAGGAGGATTTATCCTCATGATGTTATCTTAAATACCTTAAAAATTATTTTAGATCAACATTTTTGGCGACTCAACTACAGACAAACAAAAGTCTCATTTCGTAGACTAGAAATTGGAATGATTGATTTTCAAGAAATCTAATACTTTTTAGGATAAGATATTATTGGAAAACTAGAAGTTGTTTGGTCAAGTCTTGGAAAAATATCTAAAATATTGTTTTAAGATGAATTGGGTTCTTGAAAACCTTGTTCAAGGACTGTCAAATGGCCTTGAAGGTGTTGGAACACATATAAATTTATAAATTTTAGTCCTTAAATAAATTATGTTTCCATTTAAAATAAAATAATTCACGCTTGATTCTCGTCGTTGATGAAATCTTCCATCAAATCAAAYGATCCTAACCTCTCATAAGTTATGGAGCCACCTACTCGTTAAAGATTCAAATTTCTATAGAATACTTCGAAATTTTGGGTTTCATAATTTCGTAGTTCAGGCGTTTCAACATGCCTCACTTCCAAAGTCCTGATACRCGAAAGCCTTCAAAAGATCCAAGTCACCACACATGTATACCCATTAATATCTGACATATCTTTCCGGAAATGACCTGTCRGATTTTTAAATAAATTTAATTGACCAAACGAATGAAGAAATAAATACTTAAAAAGAAACTAAAATCCAATCAGAAAATCGAATAATAGTTTCACGATTTTAGAAATCAGGTCTTCAGCATCTATCGTATCACTAATATCTCGAAGCCCAAACTCTGGAAATGTATTAAGATTTAAGTCGGCTTAATTAAGGATTAAAAATGATTAACGATTAATTAATCACATCACAATTTCGCGTTTCAGAGATCCTGCCTCATGCAACTTTCAATATCCCGAGATCCGAAACCCCGAAATATTAGAGGTTAAACATGATTATTTAAAAGGATTAAACATGATTAAAATTAATTAATCACATCGCAATTTCACATTTCGGAAATCACATCTTGAACTGTTATAGGATATCCTGAGATCCGAAATTCTGAAATTTACTTAACGATAAGTGCAATTAACTAATACATTAATGACGATTATCTCGTGATTAATCTTTCGCTGAAATCATAACGCGGATAAATTCAAATTTCATCCATGCTTTTCTTGATCATAAACCACTAGACATTAATGGCATTAACTATCGATCTACGGAAATAATTTTGAATAATATATCAGAACCTCGCATAAATATTCTCCATTAAGGAAAGTAAATACATTGTCAGTGAAGGTATGCATAAATTGATACTCTTAAGGTGAAAAAGATATTGAAATTTAACTCTATTTACGTTTTCAAAGAACAACAAGATTAGCAAGATAATAAGTTTGTGCATTTTCTGTGACAGGTAATACAATGTTGGGTTTACTACTATCATGGCTCCACGAAAAATGGTTAAAGGGATTGGTGAAAGTTCGATCCAGAAAACAGATGGATTTTTCGATACTTCACCCAGAAGCATAGACACCATTAAATCCTGGACGCAGGTATTCAATATTCTACAGCATGAAATGGTAAACTGCCCAGACAATTCAAGTGACGAAGAGACGGATACCCTGGCTACCAAATAAAAAATTGTTTCCCTATTAGAGCTACATAAGATAGCAATGAGGCCTAGTCTCCTTCCTTACAACGATATGATTGGCTGGGTGTTGGAAACATTGATATCCTGACTAGGAGCATCTTCAATGCACAAAAGGCCACAGTTGGGTATTTTCGGCTAGAACATTTACCGGTAATGTACAAATTGTCTCCAACGCCCAATTTCATTTACAATTCTGACTTTCTAAGAGACTTTGACAAGAAGGAATGTGCCCAATATGGAATAAAATTTCCTGACTTAATTAAGGATTGGTTCTCTCACCCTGAGAAGTTCAGAGTCGACTCCCATGGCATATACGTAGTTTCCACACTAGATCCTCACATGATGTATGTAGCAATGATGATGTGTAGACTCTACAGGAGGGAAAACACAACCCATTTCTCATTACCATGGGTGGCTATTATGCATACAGTAGCAGACGGGTATTCTTTTGAATGGGCCAAGATGTTGTCAGACAAATTGGTTAGAGATATTACAAAATATCAATCACTGAAAACCAAGGGGAAACCTGACCCATTTTTCATGTTGGATTACATCATAGACACCGTCTGTTTTATGACACCTTTTCCTCTGATGGGATGGAACTGGACTCCAGCTAGTGCCAAGCCCATACATGTTTATCATTTAAAACTTTGTGAAGATAAACACAAAGATTTATTCTACGAAATCTGCAACTGGGTGGTGGTGTTGATGCATACCGCTATATATGGTTACCCACCTCATAGGATTTCTGACAAAATAGTGGCTAATCTGGGCAAGATAGATGGCTGGTACATTGAAGAGAATTTCTCCTATATTAGTGTTTTCGGTTGTTCTGTTACTCCACATGCTTTGCCTAAATTTTTACCGGATCGATTGGTTTTCCACAAAGTAGCACATCAAACTGTACATGGGGGAATTAGTAAGGAGCTAAAAGTAGTATAGAAAAGGGTATGGCCCGCCTTTCTTGTGCAGATTGATATGTTTTCTCTGCTGGATTTAAGCCACCCAAAAGTAGAAGCCGTGGCCCTGGAAGAAATCAAGCTAGTCAATATCGAATTCAAGAAGCATGATCCATAGAAGGTTGTACCTAATCACATGGCCCTCTACAATTTGAAAATATATGAACATGAAGATTCTCCTCAGGGTGAAATCTTCTGAGAAGCAAGGTCCTATCAGGAGGTCTTGAGTTGAGTTCAAGCTCTGACTCCAGATAGATTGGTCAAGTTTTATAACTTCCAGAAGCATCAAAGAAATGACCTTCCCAAAGCATTGCAGGGAGAAACCCTGACACCTCCGGCTGCACAAAGAATTGAGATCCCTAGCACCGAAACAGGGAGCTCCAGTGGACAGGATGCTCAAGAACAGCTGGATAAAAACAAGGCTTTGATTCACATGGAAGACAATGTGTTGACAAACCCAATAGGTGATCAAGATAAAGCTCAAGCTGAAGCCTGACTAAAAAAGGGAGAAGAACAAACACCATTCACACCATGCAAGTCAATTATTGACACAGCCGGGAAACAACCATCCATCGAGATCAACAACCCCTTTCAATCTATCACACCGATACAATCCAATAGAGGGAACCCTAGAATCGAAGTGGTATTTATAGAGGATCACATGCCTATTTTGGTAGAAGAGATGCCCACTTCCAATATCTTCTTTAGCAAGAAGAGAAAGGCTGTAATAATGATCTAAATCTAGACCAGGGGTCAAATTTTAGCCCAAAAATCAACGTTCTCAGAATTTCCTCAAAACGAATGAGAGTGTAGCCCTCATCGTTATGAACCCAACGCAACTCGTTTGGGTTCAAATAGACGTCGAGAGCGAGAGATATCACGATCTGTCTGAATCATCAAACAAGTAAAAAAGAGGACGCTGACTGTGCAGTCCATACAGTCCATACGGATGCTGACGTGGCATGTCCATACATGATGATGTGGCAGGGTACGACTCACATGTGGCAGTTGACATGGAAAGCATTGTTGGTAGGACACAAGGATGAGTAGACTGTTGACAAGTGGCGTTTAATTGGTGAATGGTATGGTGCCACATGGCCCAGTCATGGGCTGCCACCTAGCACCCCATTATTGGCTATTGGTTGTTGTTTAAAATTGTATGGGGTCTGTGGTGGTCGAACCCCGGACCTCCCCTTTGGCTCCGCGCTTTGGTAGTGTGTGGGCTACCACTAGCCCACACGGTGGTTCTTGTTTACCATATGTGTTTAATTGTATTTGAAATGCATTGAAATGTGTAATGGGGCGCGTCTGGGCTGGGGCTTAGCCCCAGCCCCGGTCGCATGCTTTTATATATGTGACCACTTACCATACGGTGGGCACGCGCGGGAGTGTATTTCAAATGGAGCCCTCGGTTCTATGTGTAATCCATATGACCTTGCCATGGAGCGTGGGTTTTTAAATTGACTTTTAAAATAGTTTAAAAATGTGCCCGACACTTGGCACTTAATCATTGGCTCATAAAGGTCAGCCCTTTTTCTTTTAGAGTGCGTTCGTATGGACGACCCATGTGTCCACGGGTTTGATGGTTAGGGATTGGCACGCCCATAACTGCTCGAATGTTTAGCCTGTTTTTCGGTTATGCTCAGTGTTGGGTTTAAGCAYGCATTTTGGAGCGTGTTCTGGGTTCAACGTACAGGAGGTGCGTTTTGGCGAACCAGAGACAACAAGGTTGAAGGAAGAGAATGGCAAGAGGCCTATCTTCTTCACTTTTTGGCCGAATGAGGTGCCATAAAAGCCCAGCTAGGGGTTTTTGGATGCTCTGAATCCATTGGMACTATTTTCACAGCCATTTGAAGACTTCTTTTGTAGGTTTTTAACCATTGAAGTTTCAGCAAGCTCCAGGGAGCTTGAAGCCCTCATTGATTGAGGTCATGTTTTGGTGAGTCCAAGTTTGTTTTCTATGACTGAATAGTCATTTTTGGCTAATTGTTATGCTCTAAACACATTGGGATAGGTTTCAGAGGCTTTTGAGGACTTTTACAGGTGTTTTTTCCAAAGAGAAGCTCAGGGAATCTTAATGCCACATGTAGAAGAGGTCATGCCCGAATGAGCCATGATCCGTTTTCAGAGTTTTATTAGTCATTTTTGGGGTTTTTATGTATTCGGATCCCAATGGTACAGTCTGTTTTTCCATTGGATTTGAGCAGCAGCTTGTAAAATAATCTTTGACAAATTAATCCCAGAGAGCCAAGTCCATTGATGGAGGCTCAAGGAGATGTAGCCCAGAGAGGGGTGAACTCCTTTATCATCTTGTTATTGTTGTGAGTTTGATGGTTTATTTGCTGCAAGTTATTTTGCTGTGTATTTATTTAAAGCATATATTTAACCATTTAAAGGAACATTTTCTCACACATGAACATTTAAAGGAAGAAGCATGAACTTAACACATAATTTATCTTGCATATTTTAACACATGAAGCAAGGTCCTGTAAATTTTATTTTATTGAAGTAGAGGGTGCTTGCATAGCATAACAAGTCAGCCTTCTATTTTCAGATCATGTGGTATCAGAGCATAGTTTGTTTTTCTCATGTGATTGCCATTGATAGCTTGAGATTTAGTTGTTGGTATTATTGTGCAAGTTTTGTGTTGAAGTTTAACATCTTGGAAGGATGGAGGAAGCTTCAAACATTGATAGTTCTCATATATCTTCAAAATCAAAGTTCTTTGACAAAGAGATGTTGAAGGAAATTCTAACCATGAGAGATGTGATGAAAGAGATGTGTGAAGATAGAAAGGAAAGCATTTCCCTTGAAGAGCATTTGATGGCCATGAAGAAGGAGAAAGACCAACTTCTTGAAAAGTTGCATGAGATGGAGATTCAACTCCATGAGGAAAAGGAAACCCTTACCAAGTACATGCATGAACATAAGGTATGCAATGTTAGTTTATCTTCTAATTCCTCTCAAGATGAATGTTTTGGTGTTTTTGAAAATCACACAAGAGGAATAGGGTCCAAGTTATTGTTAAAAACGGGCTATGAAGGTAGAGGTTTGGGCAAGCATGCACAAGGCATTGTTGAGCCTATTGTTGTTGACGAAAGACCCAAGTATTGTGGTCTTGGATATGAACGAAGAGATGGAGCAAATTCCAAAGTCGAGGAGACAAGGGAAAAAGTTCCAAGAACAAATTTTGTTTCAAGTTCACCTTCTCAAGAAGGCTATAAAGGTGAAAGTTCAAGAAATTTTGTTGAAAGTTCAATCTCTCCAGCATGCAAAGCTTGTGTTCAAGATGAATGCAAATGTGTGAAGCAAAATAATTGTGACAACGATGAGGACAAGAACACTATTGTTGGTCTTCAAAGGAGAGCTTGTAACTCTTCAAATTCACCTCCTCAAAGAGGCGATAAAGGTGAATGTTCAAGGTATAAGTCTGCTTATCATTCAGTTGATTTTGATTATGTTAAGCATGATAAATTTGTATGTAAAAATGGAAGAAAGAATCCATGTACATATTGTAGTTTATATAACCATCATATTTCAAAATGTTGGAAAAGATTGACCACTTTCAAGAAACTTTACAAACAAAGACAACGTGAAAAGAGGATGCAAAAGATTTGCACTCATTGTAAGAAGCAGGGTCATCTCATTGACCAATGTTGGACATTGCATCCAACCACTCATCCACAACATAAGAAGCATATGGATAAAGAGATTGTCAAGAATGGAAGAGGAGATTCCATCATCGATGTGAGTCAAGATGATTCACAAGAGGATGATTTTCAGCAGAAAAAGTCACCGTTGAGTTGGCTTGGTAAGAAATGGTTGGATTTCTTGAGCAAGTAAGGCTTGCATTTTCTGTTGTAAATGCACTTTTCAGCCTTATGTGTGCATTTATGTTGAGAGTATGACAAGTTGCAACAGTTTATCATAACTTGTATGATGCAAGTTTGCATGTGAATGAAATTCGTTTGAAGGCATTTTTGTTGTTGCACAACTTCGCCAGGAGGATGTAAAAGATGGATATGATGTTCACTTGTTACAGCCATATATGTTTTTCATATTCAGCTCTTATGTACCCACATGTTACGGGGTTTATGTACTTATGTTTGTACTGGAAGGAGAGTTGAAGAGTCATGCACATGCATTTGTTTTTATGTATGTGTAAGTAGTGAACCTGGTGATGGTTCATCATGAATGATTCATGATTGTAACATGATTGTGTATCATGTATGTCGACTTGTAAGATTGGTAAGGTTGATATGTTTCAAATGAGTTTCGACTGGTGTCGATGATTGTCTGATGACTATGTTGTGTCGATCATGTTTTTTCGACTTGTGTTTAGTCGATGGTGTTTGTTGGTTTGTAAGTCAATTTTGAGTACACCGAGATGCAAGAAAATTTCATGTGATTTGATAAAGTACAAGATGCGGCAGTTTGCTTGAAGAGAAAAAAGACTTTGTTGGCATCATTTTCAGTCTTGTATAAATTTGTTTTCAAGATTGATGGTTTTCTTGGCTTGTGACAAGATGTCATAGGAAAGTTTTTGCAGCCATTGGAGAGCTGAGTTTGTTGACGTCAAAGAGTTCGCAAGAGGGACTTGATTCTCAGTGGGAAGGTTGGTAGTCTTCCAAGCACAAAGAGAACAGTGGGTCAGCAGCAGCCAGAGAACAGTGGTTGAAGGACATAGCCAGTTGCAGTGCAAGGCATGTCAAGGTATCCACGTGATTGTCGAAAAGGATTTTCAAGTAGAATAAGTTGATAGAACTTGAAAGAATAAGAGTATTGAAGCTCAGACAGATAATCATAATCTTTTGTGGGTCCAAAATCCTTTCATTGGGAAGGCGTGATCAAAATCTGGACCAGGGGTCAAATTTTAGCCCAAAAATCAACGTTCTCGGAATTGCCTCAAAACGAACGAGAGCGTAGCCCTCATCGTTATGAACCCAACACAACTCATTTGGATTCAAACAGATGTCAGGAGCGAGAGATATCGTGATCTGTCCAAATCGTCAAACAGGTAAAAAAGAGGACGATGACTGTGCAGTCTGTACAGTCCGTACGGATGCTGATGTGGCAGGTCCGTACATGATGATGTGGCAGGGTACGACTCACATGTGGCAGTTGACGTGGAAAGCATTGTTGGCAAGACGCATGGACGAGTAGACCGTTGACACGTGGAATTTAATTGGTGAATGGTATGGTGCCACGTGGCACCCCGTTATTGGCTATTGGTTGTTGTTTAAAATTTTATGGGGTCCATGGGGGTCGAACCCCGGACCTCCCCTTTGGCTCCATGCTTTGGTAGTGTGTGGGCTACCACTAGCCCACATGGTGGTTCTTATTTACCATATGGGTTTAATTGTATTTGAAATGCATTGAAATGTGTAATGGGGTGCGTCTCGGCTGGGTTTTAGCTCTATCCCCGGTCGCATGCTTTTATATATGTGACCACTTACCATACGGTGGGTGCGCCCGGAAGTGTATTTCAAATGGAGCCCTTGGTTGTATGTGTAATCCATATGACCTTGCCATGGAGCGTAGGTTTTGAAATTGGTTTTTAAAACGGTTTAAAAATGTGCCCGACACTTGGCACTTAACCATTGGCTCATAAATGTTATCCCTTTTTCTTTTAGAGTGCGGTCGTATGGACGACCCATGTGTCCACTGGTTTGACGGTTAGGGGTTGGCACACCCATAACTGTTTGACATTTTAGCCCGTTTTTTAGTTATACTCGGTGCTGGGTTTAAGCACACGTTTTGGAGCATGTTCTGGGTTCAACATACAGGAGGTGCATTTTGGCAAACTAGAGATAGCAAGCTTGAAGGAAGAGAATGGAAGGAGGCCTATCTTCTTCACTTTTTGGCCGAATGAGGTGCCGTAAAAGCCCAGCTAGGGGTTTCTGGACGCTCTGAATCCATTGGCACTATTTTCATAGCAATTTGAAGACTTCTTTTGTAGGTTTTTAACCATTGAAGTTTCAGCAAGCTCCAGGGAGCTTGAATCCCTCATTGATTGAGGTCATGTTTTGGTGAGTCCAAGTTTGTTTTCTGTGACTGAATAGTCATTTTTGGCTAATTGTTATGCTATGAACACATTGGGACAGGTTTCAGAGTCTTTTGAGGACTTTTACATGTGTTTTTTCCAAAGAGAAGCTCAGGGAAGCTTAAGGCCACATGTAGAAGAGGTCATGCCCGGATGAGCCATGATCCATTTTCAGAGTTTTATTAGTCATTTTTGGGGTTTTTATGTATTCTGATCCCAATGGTACAGTCTATTTTTCCATTGGAGTTGAGCAGCAACTTGTAAAAGAATCTTTGACAAATTAATCCCAGAGAGCCAAGTCCATTGATGGAGGTTCAAGGAGATGTAGCCTGGAGAGGGGTGAACTCCTTTATCATCTTGTTATTGTTGTGAGTTTGATGGTTTATTTTCTACAAGTTATGTTGTTGTGTATTAATTTAAAGCATATATTTAACCATTTAAAAGAACATTTTCTCACACATGAACATTTAAAGGAAGAAGCATGAACTTAACACATAATTTATCTTGCATATTTTAACACATGAAGCAAGGTCCTGTAAAGTTTATTTTATTGAAGTAGAGGGTGCTTGCATAGCATAACAAGTCAGCCTTCTATTTTCAGATCAAATAAAAAGAGAGATACTTCAGAGGGAGGGTGTGACTATCAAGAGGCATAGAGTACCATATGATGGACATGCCCAAGAAGAAGCATATTTCTCTATGAACGTGGTAGATTCATTAGGATCCTTTGCCACTGCAAACCAGTTTTCAATGGGCAACGTGAAGGAAAAGTTGAAGCAAAAGGATTTGTTGGTGAGCCAATTGCAGGAAAAAATAAAGACTATAGATCAGGGATTCAGGAGTGAGATGACTAAGGGATTTGACAAGATTAGAGCCTACGACAGGAAGGAAATTCAACAACTCAAGATCAACCTTGATGAGATGTAGAGAAATTCGCAGGCAAGCAAGGAATTGGTAAAACAGTTGCAGGTGAAAATAAGCCTGATGGAAAAAGTAGTAGTGTATATATCATCCTTTCAGGCCCAATCTTTAGAGGTACATGAGAAGTTGGGATTAGCCCAATGAAGCCTTTTGACTAAAATAGAAGGCATTCAAGACTATTATTGATTGGCAGAATGCTCTTTAGATAATATTTACATAAAAGAGAAGGAGGCCACTGCAGATAGAGTGACATTCCAAGAGGGTGTCTTGTCATCAACAAAGGAGGAAGTTGCTAGGGCCACCAGATTGTCCCTCTCAGAACAAACCTGAGGAGATATAATACTTAAGAAATGGGAGGCTAATATAGTTGAAATTAAAAGATTTGCTGGGGAGGTGAAAAGAGCTTGTGAAGAAACATTCTATGCTCTTGACAAACAGTCATTGTACGTTGTAAGAGACAATATCTCTAAGGCCCTAGGACAGATTGATATGGAAAAAAATCAATCTAATTTCAAAGCAAGTATGGAAGAAGCCCAGGCCAAAATTTTACAATTGAAGCAGGTTGACCTTACTTTGATGAATAAATGGATAGTCAACCATAGCTTAAGACTACAATATTTATCTCTAGAATCTAGGAGGGTGGAATATAAGTTTCCTCATATAGAAAGGAAGTTTTATACCTTTGAGGCAAATGATACCATATAGCCGTCCAGGCTAATGGTGCAATTTGTGGGAAGATGCATTTAGTACATTGAGCAAAGGAAAGCCGACACGTCTGGTAACAAATGATGCATAGGTCATATTTAGAGACTGACTGTTTTCTGAGCTGGAGTACGCGAAGAAGGAATGTCTCTGCCAATAGACAAAGAAACAAAATTCGCAGATGAAGCATTTCAAATTTCACATTTTGTAATTTTTACTATTTTAGAAATAAGGAGAATTCCAAATGCTTAGGGTTGAGAACCTTTTTTATAAACACACATTTTGAAGATTAAACACGGGCTTCTTGTTGCCGTATTGTAACTAAGAAAACTCATCCTTTGTGAGTATTAATACAAGTGTAGACAGGGATTCCAAATTTTGTGGAGTTTGAGTTGTGTGCTCCCTTTGTATTCCATACTTTTATTTTTCTTTATGTTACTCCTTGATAAGTGAGTGGTTGCAACTTTGTACAACATCTACTGTAATAAAATTTTATTAGTTATTTGATAAGCAAGTAGTTTTTCCTCTGTATTTTCTATTAGTAAGTACAATACTTGCAAGTAACTTGGATCACTGTATCTTATGTTCTTTCAAGGGTGCATTTTACATTTTCTTCTACTGTAGAGCATGGTAATATTTATCTGTCATTGATACCTCATTTTTTTTAGTATTTTTGTAAGTCTTCCTCCATATATCTTGATTTTATTAATCGACTCAGATGACGAAAAACAACCTCTATCCTCTTCTGTTATTAATTTAATTTGAGGATTTACTCTTATATAATCAATGGAAGAAAAATCACATTCTAAAACATTCATTAAATTCCTGACGATTGACATTATTCTTTGAGCCTTAAGTTTAATCTCAGGAAAAACGTCTTTTTGGCATCATTGCCGGGGATAGAGAAATGAAGTTATTTTTCGCTAGGAGAACAACATGGTAAGTTTCTCTCTTTGATAGTGAACATAGATGGAATACATTTATAAGGATAATTTTTATTTTTCACTTGGCGACTCCACTTTAGAAAACTCGACATTCAGTGGAAAGAATACTAGGAAGAATCCAGACGACCAATAGACTACGCCTGTATCCGATCCTTAAAAAATATTAAAACCGAGGGGATACCTCAAGTAGATTGTTGCATCCATAAGTAAGGTTTATCAACCCAAAACTACACAATCTAATGCTAAGGGTCCACTTTAATAGTTAACTCTGCAAGAATATTCCACCCAAATCCATTTTGGAGACACATCAACTGATAAACTCGAAACCAAAATCATAAACCCCGAGTTAGTTTTACCTGAGATAAAATCCGAGACCGATTCAACTGACCCCTTTTCTAGTCAAGGTAAATGGCCCATCTCGATACCTTCTCTTATTGATATCTCGTTGGTCCCCAAAATAAAGGTTCCAATGCCTCGAAGCTTCGAAGAATACATCTTACACTATGATTCAACTCCGGTTGGTTCTCCCGTTTATATATCCTGCAAATCAGAAGAACCTAGACCTCATTTTCCTTTTCCCCCCTTTTCAGATTTTCTATCTCCTGACGGTTCATTTCCAGAACCTCTTTCGATTCATCCCGATGTAGCCGAAAGTTCCCTACAAGTTTTTGAAAATCCTCTCTACAATCTCCAAGTTTCCTACCTTAGATTATCAATGGCTACGACTGAAGGTGGTGCTGGAGGTGGCGTAGGTGGAGGAGGACTTAGTGCTAGAGGAGGAGGTGGTCACGGACCACCCCCACCTCCTATAATTTTTTCCAAAGTAGATGCTAGGTATGCTCCTTTAGTCCTCTTGGCTCCCCTTCACGATTTACCCAAAAACTACATGAAAAAACTGCCAAAGTTCACAGGAGAAGGAGACTTAACTACCATGGAACACATAAATTTTTTCGACCAATTCGCTGATATCCTTGGCCTTGAACACAGGGATGTTTATTCGAGGCTCCTAGTTCAAACTTTCAAAGGAAAGGTTAGAACGTGTTTCTAAGGGCTACCGGTAGGTTCCATAATAACTTAGGATGAGTTAGAAAATGCCTTCCTAAGAAAATGGGGTGAGTGGAAAGATCACCTTTATTATTTAACCAAGTTTGGATCTCTAAGAAATAAAAATTTAGAAACAGTTCTCGAATTCACTCAGAGATTTAATAAATTATATAATAAAATTCCAGCTGAGGTTAAACCTTCCCAACTTGCAGCAAAAGTAACTTTCGCATGGGATTTTGAGCCCAATTTTTCCCTACTATTGAGGGAAAGGAGATCTTTCGATCTCACAAGAATGTAGGACGATGCTATAGAAATCGAATCAAGTATGATGACATTGGGAAAGTTAAAATCTAAAATCGAAACGGGAAATAAAAAGACTAGATGATTCAAAGAACAAGTAGGACCCTTCGGATTTGGGAGGTATGCCGAAGATAAAATGGAAGACATGGCTAAAATGATAGAAGAGTTATCCAACAAGATCTCTAGAATAGAATTAGACCAGGCTAAACCTAATCATTTTTCTAGGAGAGACTTCAAAAGGAATCCCAATCCACAGACCCAGCAGAGGCCAGTAAAAAATGAGGATCATAAAATCAAAGCCCATTTTAAAACAGAAAAATTTATGCAAAGTGATGATACACAAGACTTTGAGGGGTTTGATGAAGATATAAATAACCTCAGTGATAATGATCAAGAACCTCACCTGACCAGATAGGATTATGAAAGATATTTGGACCAAGAATCCCTGTTTGGAAATGAGGAAAACATAAATAATCTGGGAGATTTTGAATATCAAGGAATCACCAACACTATAATGGCCAAACTGCAACATAAGTATAATTCAAGGCCTAGAAATAAAATTTTTACAATTGATCCACCGAAAAATATCTTGTCAAGAAACAAAATGAATGAGGCAGCTCAACCATCCGGTGAAACACAAGCTTCCGAAACAAAGACAACTGAATTGCAATATGCTAAAATGAAAACAGTTGAAATGCAATAAGCTAAAACCAAGACTGATGAAACAAAAGAAACAAAGACTAATAGGCTAGAAAAGAAATAAATAGATATCCCAACCAGAGAGGCCGAAAAGACGATTGGAAGTTTCAATCTAGAAAATAAAATTAATAAAATCAAAATTCCGGTACCTCTGGTTGAACTGGCTAAACATCTGACGTATAGAAAACAAATTTCCAAAATGATAAATTTCTTAGATATTGAAAGTCATGTGGATACCATTAATTTAGAACATGACTGTCCTACTATAATGTTTGGTTTGAATATCGAAAATGCCAAAGATCTTCTCACTCCTTTTTATATTACGCTGACTGTGCATGATCACCTATTACATAACTGTATGTTGGATTCTGGAGCCTCGCATAACTTAATTCCCAAAGTTATTATGGAAAAACTGGGTCTTGAAGTTACTAGACCATACCGCGATCTATATTCTTTTTATTCAAGGAAAGTTAAATGTCTTGGTATGATTAAAGATATGGTAGTTAATATTGCACAAATTCCTGTGAAAAGCATTCTCATGGATGTAGTAGTTGCTGATGTTCCTGTGAAGTATGGCATGTTGTTATCCATGTATTGGGGTGCCAATCTAGGAGGATCGCTTCAATTGGATATGACGTATGCTACGATCCCAATTTTCAGTGGGCAGTTCACCTGTCTATACAGAGAGACAAGGTTGGCATATACTGTAAGTGACCCGTAGAACCCAACTAATTACCCTGTATATGTCGCAAATCAATATTTAGGAAACTTTATATTATCAATTGATGATGGTTTCGATGAATTTATAGAATAAAGTTGTACAAAAAAATAAAGAAAAAAAGAAAAAAAGAAAAAATAGAAAAAACAAACAAAAATGTAAATAGTGTAGGAGTTTGGAAAATGTTTTTTGATGGTGCTTCATCCTGGGAAGGAGCAGGATCTGGGGTGCTGTTCGTCGCACCTAGAGATGAATTCATTATTCCTTTCTCATATCAATTGTATTAGGATATTTATTACACAAATAATGTATGCGGGTATGAAGCTCCAGTCTTAGGATTAGAAGCTGCAAGGAAATAAAAAATTGAAAATCTAATAGTTTACGGTGATGCAGAGTTGATTGTAAGACAAATCAGGAAACAATATCAAGATAAAAACAAAAGGTTAAGGTCATACAGAAACCATGCCTGGGATTTGATAGAATTATTTTTCTCATCGTTTAATATCCATCATATCTTTAGGATAGAGAATCAAGAAGATGATTCTCTAGCGAAAGCGGCTACCACTTTTTCGCCTCCCACTGTTTTAAAGTTAAAGTACCACATAGAAATGAGGAAAATGCTTTGAATACCAAATAATGTACATCATTGGTAGGTCTTTGAAGATGATAAGCATATCAAGCAATTTCTAGAAATGGTCGATGAATTTTCCAAAACACACATTGACCAGGAAAATCAGAATGACCCTACTTGGATCATGCAGGAAGGTGAAGATCCTTGGGAGTTCCAAGATAAGATCGCTAATCACCACATGTTGGTGTTGAAAAACAACTATATCCCTAAAGTTATTATTCCTTTGGAAAGATTATTTGATCATGACGATATTCCCCTAAAGTCTACTTTGTAGCCTCAGCCTGAAGAGGTTGAAGATAGTAATATAGGCACCAAGGAGACTCCTAAGCTGGTAAAGTTATCTAAATACCTTTTGCTTGAAATAAAAAGAAAATATGCCGAGTTACTCAGGAAATACAAATATGTCGTTGCCTAATCTTATGACGAATTGAGAACTTATGATACCACTGTAATCAAACATAAAATCCCTTTAAAGTAGGGCATCAAACCTTTCAAGCAGAAGCTCAGATAAATAAATCCTATGCTGCTTCCTGTAATAGAAAGGGAGGTAAAGAAGCTCCTGGATTCAAAGATCATTGTTCCACTTAGGTATTTCGAGTGGCTAGCCAATTTAGTTCCAGTCAGGAAGAAAAACGGTGAAATCAGACTTTGCGTGGATTTCAAGAACTTAAATATATCATCCCTTAAAGATAATTATCTACTACCTAAAATGGATCATGTTTTGGAAAAAGTGGTCGGAGCTAATAGAATGTCTATGATTAATGGATTTTTAGGTTACAATAAAATTTCAGTGCATGAAGATGATAAAGAAAAAACCACGTTCACCACCCCATGGGGTTCTTTCATGTATGATAAAATGTCGTTCGGTCTAATGAACACAGGAGCCACTTTTCAATGAGAAATGGACATCGCATTTTTCGGTGAGTGAGATAATTTTTTCATCATTTATCTTGATGATTTAACCATGTTCTCTAAATATGATGCAGATCACTTGGTACACCTCAAACAAACGTTCCAGAAATGTAGAAAATTCAGTTTGTCTCTGAATCCCAAGAAATCCCATTTTGCAATGCAGAAAGGTAAAATATTGGGCCATATAGTATCTAGATATGGAATCATAATCGACCCGAAGAGGGTTGAAGATATAGATACTATGAATATTCCTAGAAACATAAAGGAAATTCAGTCTTTTTTAGGATTTTTGTTTTTTGAGAAGATTCATTCCAATTTTTACTGAAATTGTTAAATTGATTATAGATATGCTAAAAAAGGACAAAGAGGTCAAATGGACAACTGAGGCCAAATCATATTTCAAACTCATCAAGAAAATGATAGGAGAAGCACTGGTGCTAGCCACCCTAGATTATACGAAAGAGTTCTTGATTTTTTCATTTTCCTCTGAACATGCTATTGCGACTATTCTCTTACAAAAGAATGATGAAGTTTTTGAGCAGCCAATAGAATTTTTCAGTAAAATTCTTAGAGGTGCAGAGTTGAGATATGATATACTAGAAAAACAAGCATACGCAATGGTGAAAGCCCTCAAATCTTTCAGAACTTATGTTCTTCATTCCAAGGTGATCACCTATGTACCTACCAGTGCAGTCAAGGATATATTGGTTCATCCTGACAATGACGGGAAAAGAGGTCGATGGTTAGCCAAAATTCAAGAATTCAACCTTGAGGTAAAACCGACCAAACTCATCAAGGTTCAGGGTTTGGCTAAGCTATTAGCCGAATCAAATTTTAGAGCACTCGAAATAAATCATCTGAAAKCTTATGGAGAACTTCTAGATATAGAAGAGTTTGATGTGGAGACTCCTGAAACTCAGATTCAAGAAAAATTCTCTTCCTCGGCTTGGTATAGTGACATAGTTTCCTATCTCTTGAATCTTCAATTCTCTAGTGATATGACTCCTTCCAAGGAGAGGATGCTAAAAATGCACGCRGTAAAATACTGTATTATTGACAATCAATTTTATTGGAAGGATCCCCTGGTTTTTTTGCTAAGATGTCTAATAGAAGCTGAAACAAAGAATGTTATAAACGAGTTTCATGAAGGGGTGTGCGAAGGACACCACGCCTGGAGGGTGACGGCCTATGAAATCCTGAGAGATGGATATTATTGGCTGAAGTTATTTACAGACCTGAATACTAAAGTTAGAGCCTGTAACCCCTATCAACTATTCTCAGGCAAGAAAAAGATTCCCACACTACCCTTGATTCTGGTCAAAACATAAGCTTCGTTTCAACAATGGGGTCTCGATTTCATTGGATAAATCCATCCCCATTCAAGCACACAACATAAGTGGATTTTGACCGCTACTGAATAATTCACTAAATGGGTAGAGACCATTCCAACACGAAATGCTACGGACGTAGTAGTGATCAGTTTCTTAGAAGAGAACATATTATCGAGATTCGATTGTCCTCGGAAGATAGTTACTGATAATGCCCAAGATTTTAAATCCATGGCTATGGTAAGTTTTAGTCAAAATTAAAATATTGTGCTAGAAAATTCCATGGCCTACTATCCCCAGGGAAATGGAATAGCCAAATCATCGAATAAGATTCTTATCACCATAATTAAAAAAGTGTTGACTGGAAATAATAAAGCCTAGTATGTTCATTTGAAATACGCTTTGTGGGAAAATAGAATCAACACTAAGAAATCAATCAGAATGTCCCCTTTCCAAATCGTGTACGGTACCGACGTGGTCCTCCCTATAAATATTTCTCTTCCCATAATGAAACTCTGGCAAGACTCGAAGGAGGAACCTAACGATGTTACTAGAAGGATAAATCAGTTGATTGAAGTACAACAAAATAGGGCTGAAGTGGACGAGAAACTTCAAAAATATCAAGACAAAATGAAATCCATGTTCGATAAAAAATCTAAAGATAAAGAGTTCCTCCCTGGTGACCTAGTGTTGAAATGGGATGCTAGAAAGGAAGACGCTCTAAAGCACAAAAAAATTGATCACATCTGATTCAGACCTTTCAAGATCGTTGATTCGGAGGGAAAGAATTCATTTATATTAGAAAACCTTGATGGGAAAATCCTTAATGCCCCTATCAACGGGTGCTTCCTGAAACACTTCATGTAGTAATTAGATTCCAAACTCTCATTGCTTATACCGGTTTGATTTTCTTATTTTGTTTGCAATTCTTCATTTCTTTGGTAAGTTTTTGCTTTCACTATAAATAAAACCAGGTTTGCTGATTTCATATAAACAAAAATATAAAAATAGGTAGCACATAGAGTTATGGTCTACAGAAGTTCCTGACATTTCTCACATTTATTTCCAGGCAGGATACTTGCCGATAGTCGAGAGATAGGATGTATCAGAAATCAATACTCACTTTTTAGAACATGGGTTTTCTCTCAAAACAGGTGACAAATAAATGGTTTACTTGGTTGAAAATATAAAGAAAATATGAGGTATGAGCTTCTACCCTACTAAATCAAGTTAAAGTTTCAAGGGGTTATCACTGAGTACGAAAGAAGTCTCATCTATATAGATATTGTCACCTAATATACAACCAGAGGAATATAAAATTACTGTTAATTCTCAAGAGTTTTCTATGAATAAAATAAAACTAAAATTAAAAAATGAAATAAAATTCATAATAAGAAAATAAGCAATAAAAAGACCTTAAAGAAAAGTTTAAGAACCGATAAACAAGCTTGCATGGGAATGAACATGTTTGCAACAAAACATCTGAATCCTCATTGTGTTTTTTCCTTCTTATCCTCAAATTGTATTGTCCTGTGATTCTAAATACCTTTCCATGGTCTTCATAAAAGAAAAAAAGATTCACCTTAACTCTTAAAACCCAGAAATATGTCTTCAAAATAACGTTAGGTGAAAATTTATACGCCCCTCTCAATTTAACTGAAAGAAAGTATGTCTAGGCTAATCCTGACTACTTTATCCCTTCTAGCAGATCTAAAATGATTATTTTTGCTCAAGGAAAATCCCTAGAAAATTAAATCTCCTCGTGAGAAATTTCCGTTAGGCAAAGGTTTTTTGAAGGTCGGAAGAGGATTAGCCTAGAGTAATCAAAGTGAGTTTATAGACCTCTGTTGCTAAATTATAAACATATATCGTCCCTGGTATATTACATACGAATTGATTGCCCCCACTTCATGTTTTAAAATATAAGACAGATGGTTAAAGGAAATTCATAAAATGATTGCCCCCATCTAGTCCGAAAAGAGATATGATGAAAGGATATTCATTAAATGATTGCCCTCATCTCAGCATTTAAATGCAAATGACTAATTTAAGTGGTGAAAGGAAATTCAATGAGGGAATTGATAACTTCACCAGGGTACTGAACAGGCTCGTTGGCAGTGAAGCAATGTCTATGATATCTGCAAGGTTGTTATACATGCTTTATAATGTACTCTGGTAGCTAGTTCCCTTTTCGACAAGATTTACATCCTAAGCCTATGCAAGATTCCCTGAATAAATCATTAAAATTATTTTTCCTTGATGCGAACAAAATCGAACAGATTCTGATAGATCAATTAAATTTGTTTCGATTATCTTAATCAAATCCGAATACAGTTTTAAGAAAGAGGAATTTCAAATAGCCTAACTAAAGGTCATGATTTGATGTGTTTTGAAAGTTTTCTAAGTTTTGATTGAAATTATTTTTCTCAATATGATATTTTCCCAAATGTGTTTCACAAAAATGCAATAATGACTCCATTTACCCAATAAAGGAACTTGGTCTATTGTTCTTCTGCATCTCGCAGGGAGACAAAATCCCTAGATGGAGCCTATGTTGGAACACATATAATTTTTTGAACTTTAGTCTTTAAATAAATTATGTTTCCATTTAAAATAAAATAACGCACGCTTGATTCTCGTCGTTGATGAAATATTCCATCAAATCAAATGATCCTAACCTCTCAGAAGTTATGGAGCTGCCTACTCATTAAAGAGTCAAATATCTATAGAATACTTTAGAATTTCAGGTTTCGGAGTTTCGTAGTTCAGGCGTTTCAACATGCCCCACTTCGAAAGTCCCGATACGCGAAAAGCGTTCCAAAGATCCAAGTCACCACAAACGTATACCCCTTAATCTCTGATGTATCTTTCTGGAAATGACCTGTTGGATTTTTAAATGAAGTTAATTGACCAAACGAATGAAGAAATAAATACTTAAAAAGAAACTAAAATCCAATCAAGAAATCGAATAATAGTTTCAGTACGATTTCGGAAATCGGGTCTTCACCATCTATCATATCAATAATATCCCGAAGTCCGAACTCTCAAAATGTATTAATCTTTAAGTCAGGTTAATTAAGGATTAAAAATGATTAACAATTAATTAATCACATCACAATTTCGCGTTTCGGGGATCCTGCCTCGTGCGGATTTCAATATCCCGAGATCCGAAACCCCGAAATATTTGAGGTTAAACATGATTATTTAAAAGGATTAAACATGATTAAAATTAATTAATCACATCGCAATTTCGCGTTTTAGAAATCACATCTTGAACTGTTATAGGATATCCCGAGATCCAAAATTCTGAAATTTACTTAACGATAAGTGCAATTAACTAATACATTAATGACGATTATCTCGTGATTAATCTTACGTTGAAATCATAATGTGGATAAATTCAAATTTCATCCTTTCTTTTCCAGATCATAAACTACCAGACATTAATGGCATTAACTATCGATCTACATAAATTATTTTGAATAAGATCTCGAAACCCTGCATAAATCTTCTCCATTAAGGAAATTAAATACATTGTCAGTGAAGGTATGGGTAAATTGACACTCTTAAGGTGAAAAATATATTGAAGTTTGAACTCTATTTGCATTTTCACATAACAAGAAGCTTAGTTAGATAATAAGTTTGTGCATTTTCTGTGATAGGTAATATAGTTCTGGGTTTACTACTATCATGGCTCCACGAAAAATGGTTAAAGGGATTGGTGAAAGTTTGAGCTAGAAAGTAGATGGATTTTACGATACTTCACCCAGAAGCATAGACACCATTAAATCATGGGCGCAGGTATTCAATATTCTACAACATGAATTGGTCAACTTCCTAGACGATTTAGGTGACAAAGAGACAGAGACCCTGGCTACCAAATTCAAAACTGTTTCCCAATTAGAGCTACATAAGATAACAACGAGGCCTAGTCTCCTACCTTACAATAATATGATTGGTTGGGCACTGGAAAACGTTGATATCTTGACCAAGACCATATTCAATTCACAAAAGGCCGCAGTTGGGTCTTTCTGACTAGAACATTTACAGGTAATGTACAAATTGTCTCCAACACCCAATTTCATTTACAATGCCAACTTTCTAAGTGACTTTGACAAGAAGGAATGCGCCCAATATGGAAGAAACCTGCCCGACTTAATTAAGGATTGGTGCTCTCACCCTGAGAAGTTCAAAGCCGGATCCCATGGCATATACGCGGTTTCCACACTAGAGCCTCACATGATTTATGTAGCAATGATGATGTGTAGACTCTACGGGAGGGAAAACATATCCCATTTCTCGTTACTGTGGGTGCCTATTATGCAGACAGTAGAAGACATGTATTCTTTTGATTGGGCCAAGATGTTGTCAGACAAATTGGTTAGAGATATTACATGATATCAATCACTGAAAGCCAAGGGGAAACCTGTCCCATTTTTCATGTCGACTTACATCATGGATGTCGTCTTTTTTATGACACCTTTTCCTTTGATGGGATGGAACTGGACTCTAGCTAGTGCCAAGCCCATACATGTTTATCATTTAAAACTTTGGGAAGATAAAGAAAAATATTTCTTCTACGAAATATGAAACTGGATGGTGGTGCCGATCCATACCCTTATATATGGTTGCCCACCTCCAAGGAATTTTGACAAAATAGTGGCTAATCTGGGCAATATAGCTGACTAGGATATTGAAGAGAATTTATCATATAATAGGGTTTTCAATTGTTCAGTTCCTCCACATGATCTGATTGAATTTTTACTATATCAATTGGTGTGCCGTGAAGTAGCACATCAAACTATACATGGGGAAATTACTAAGGAGCTAAAATTAGTATGAAAAAGGGTATGGCCCACCTTTCCTGTGCATATTGGTATGTTTTCTCTGTTGTATTTCGGCCACTCGAAAGTAGAATCCGCGGACCTGGAATAAATCAAGCTGGTTAATATCGAATTCAAGAAGCATGATCCATAGAAGGTTGTAGGTAATCACAAGGCCCTCTACAATTCGAAAAGATATGAACATGAAGATTCTCCTCAAGATGAAATATTCCAAGGAGAAAGGTCCTATCAGGAGGTATTGAGTCAAGTTCAATCTCTGAATCTATATATATTGGCCAACTTTTATAACTTCTTGAAGCATCGAAGAAATGGCCTTCCCAAAGAATTGTGGGGAGAAACCCCGACACCTTCGGCTGCACAGAGAATTGAGACCCCTAGCGTCGAAACAGGGAGCTCCAGTGGACAAGATGCTCAAGAATAGCTAGAGAAAATCAAGGCTTTGATTCATGTGGAAGACACCACATTGAAAAACCTAGTAGGTGATCAATCTAAAGGTCAGGCTGAGGCCTCACTAAAAAAAGGAGAAGAAAAAACACCATTCACACCAGGCAAGTCAGTTATTGAAACAGTCGGGAAACATCTGTCCACCAAGATCGAAAACCCCATTAAATCTATCATGCCGATACAATCCAATAGAGGAAACCCTTGTGCCGAAGTGGTATTCATAGAGGATCTCACACCTATTTCAGTAGAAGAGATTCCCCCTTCCAATATATTCTTTCGCAAGAAGAGAAAGGTTGTAGTAAAAAGAGAGATACATCAGAGGGAGGGTGTTCCTATCAAGAGGCACATAGTACTGTATGATGGATAGGACCAAGAAGAATCATATTTCTCTAGGGACATGGTAGATTCATTAGGAGCCTTTTCCACTGCAAACCAGTTTTCGGTAGGAAACCTAAAGGAAAAATTGAAGCAGAAGGATTTGTTGGTGAGCCAGATGCAAAAATAAATAAATACTGTAGAGCAGGGAGTTAGGAGCAAGATGAATAAAGGAATTGAGCATATTAGAGCCCATGACAGACAAGAAATTCAATAGCTCAAGATCATTCTTGATGAGATGCAGAAAAATTCATAGGCAAGAAAGGAATTGGTAAAACAGTTGCAGGTGAAAATAAGCCTGACCGAAAAAACAACAATGGATATATCAGCCTTTCAGGCCCAAGATTTAGAGGTACATGAGAAGCTGGGATAGGCCCAATGAATCCTTTGGACTAAAATAGAAGGTATTCAAGACTATTATCGATTGGCAGAATGCTCTTTAGATAATATTTTCATAAAAGAGAAGGAGGCCACTGCAGCTAGAGTGACATTCCAGGAGGGTGTCCTGTCATCAACAAAGGAGGAAGTTTCCAAGGCCACCAAATTGTCCATCTCAGAACAAACCCAAGGACATATAATACTTAACAATTGGGAGGCTAATATAGTTGAAAGTAAAAGAATTTCCATGGAGGTGAAAAGAGATTGTGAAGAAACATTCTATGCTCTTGAAAAAGAGTCACTGTACATGGGAAGAGAAAATATCTCTAAGGCCCTGGGACAAATTGATATGGAAAAAAATCAGTTTGATTTCAAAGCAAGTATGGAAGAAGCCCAGGATGAAATTTTACAATTGAAGCAGGTTGAACTTACTTTGATGAATAAATGGATAGTCAACCCTAACTTAAGATTACAATCTCTATCTCTAGAAGATAGGAGGGTGGAAGATAAGTTGCCTCATATAGAAAGGAAGTTTTATACCTTTGAGGCAAATGATACCATAGAGCCCTCCAGGCTAGTGGTGCAATTTGTGGGCAGATGCGTTCAGTGCGTCGAGAAAGGGAAAGCTGACACGTCTGGGAACAAATGATGCACAAGTCATATTTATAGACCAACGTTTTTCTGAGCTAGAGTACGTGAAGAAGGAATGTCTCTGCCAACAGACAAAAAAACATAAATTTGCAGAGGAAGCGTTTCAAATTTCACATTTTGTAATTTTTACTATTTTAGAAATAAGGAGAATTCCAACCACTTAGGTTTGAGAACCTTTTGTATAAATACATATTTCAAAGATTAAACATAGGCTTATTCTTGTCGTATTATAACTAAGAAAACTCATCCTTTGTGAGTATTAATACAAGTGCAGACATGGATTCCAAATTTTGTGTAGTTTGAGTTATGTGCTCCCTTTGTATTCCATACTTCTATTTTTCTGTATGTTACTCCTTGATAAGTGAGGGGTTGCAACTTAGTACACCATCTACTGTAATCACATTTTATCAGTTATTTGATAAGAAAGCAGTTTTTCCTCTGTATTTTCTAGTACTAATTACAAGACCTGCAAGCTATTTGGATCACTGTATCTTATGTCCTTTCAAGGGTGCATTTTACATTTTCTTCTATAGTAGAGCAAGGTAAGATTTATCTGTCATTGATACCTCATTTTGTTCAGCAGTTTTGTAAGTCTTCCTTCATATCTCTTGATTTTATTAATTGACTCAGACGACGAAACACAACCTCTTTCCTATTCTATCATTAATTTCATTTGAGGATTTACTCTTATATAATCAATGGAAGAAAAATCACCTTCTAAAACATTCATTAAATTCTTGATGCCTGACATTATTATTTGAGCCTTAAGTTTAATCTCAGGAATAATAGAACGCATGTTAATGAATTTTCAGGAACAAGTAATTTATGGTAACTTCTACAGAACCAAATAACCATCCAAGATTTGTGAGGATGAGATCCTTGGAGACTCCATCAGTAAAACTCTATATTTTGAAGAAATATTCCTTGGTGACTCCACCAAAAATATTTTAGAATTTCGAGAAGATCAATATGATGAATCCTTTGAGGAGTTTCTTTCATGTTGTGATGACACTTTTCCTTCCCCACCAAGCCCAACAAAATTTGTTCAAGTTTTGGTAAAAGGAGAAGGTACCCAAAGAAAGAAACGATTGCACAAAAGTCCACTTAATTTGCAGGGAGAAGTTATCACTTTACATTAAAACTTCAAGTTATTGATTTCTCACCTGGAGAAAATTTTAATGAAGAAGATATCTTCCAAGCATCAAAAGAAGAAGGTAATTTTCAATAAGAGGTTCCATGGGTGGTATATTTTATTTTTAAAGACAATGAAATTGTTGGTGAAAAACAAAAGACAACCCTACAATTCTCCACAAATTTTCAACAAAAATTTATCTTTGCAACCTCATCATGGAAACATGATCATTATATGATGAAAGAATATCTCTAGAACATGGCCAATAAAACAACACTCTCAATCAGGTCTACATTGGAAGTCTACTTACACTTGAAAATAACCCTTATCTCCAAGTAACTTAGGATAGGTAGATTTTGTTTTCTCATGTATATAAGTTTGTTTTCAGTAAAGTTTTCCTAATAAGAATTTGATGCATTGAGATAATGGTTTGGGGATGACTCCATTTCCCAATGGATAAGTGATCCAAAATGGATCCAGGAAGGCCTAAAAATCAAATTTCTCAGAATCAAACGAAACCAATGTCATTGCATCCATTTCATCGCGCTGATTCCGTCCATATAATATTTTTCCTCAAATAGACACCGTATGCGAAAGTTATCGCGTTCTGATCAAATTCCCAAACATGCAAAAAAGCAACTGGTCAAAGTCAACATTCAAGTCAACGATGATGTCAGCAGTGCAATAGGTGAAGTCAACATGACACTGGGATGATTTCAACATGATGTCATGATGATGTCATCATGCTGATGTGGCATCACCAGGAGGTGACACGTGTCACTCAGATTCAACATTTTTCGGCTGAGTAGGAACTGTACGGATTTGACACATGTCACTATACAGATGATACATGGTAGTCCATACATGACGTGGCCCAATGATAGGATGACATGTGGCAATACAGATGAGAGCTGGGTCATACAAATAATGACGTTGCAAGGTGACTGTGCAGTATGGATGTGACGTGGCACGATACATGGCTGTACAATGAATGACATGGCAAGTGACTAGGTAGGTGATAGGGTTGTATGGAAGATGATGTGGTAATTGACTGGGATGTACATCGGTGAGGTGGAAGGATGAATGGATGTTGACTGTGCTATTGACTATGATGGTAGAAACCAATATGAGGGTGACATGTGGCCCAATCTTAGGGTGCCACATGGCACCCTGGATTTTTCCAATGACAACTAGTTCAAAAATTTGTGATGGGTCGAGGGATTAGAACCCATGACCTCACAGAATGGGCAATGACTTAACAAACAAGGGCCGAACTGGTCAGGCTATGTGGAAGGGATTGACCCTATTCGACCGAATTTTATTTTAAATTAGTGGTGCCGCTATATAAGGGATAAGCCATGATCGACCAGGGGCTAGCGAACAAGAGCTATACCAGGGAGCTACGCATGGAGGATTAGGGCGAGGCCATATGGCCAAGCCACATGACCAGGACCCGAAAAGTAAGGGGCTAGCACACCAGTTTCAGCCCAGGGCCATATGGCAGTGCCCCATATGCCCAAGATCATGGAGGAAGGGGGGATACACCCAACAGTTGCCCAATTTTTGGGTTTTAAACTATATAAGAAGATTTTTAATGATTTTAAGCCTATTTTTGATGGATTTTGGTCATTTTTGGGAGATCTGGAGCCCTTTTTGAGGCCAAATCTTGGGAGGAAGTTAGGAGGTTGTTGCCAAATTCAAACCTATATAAACCATAGGTTCTTGGAAGCCTAGGGGAGGTTCAGAAGAGGATAAATGCTATAGAATTGTGAAGCCAAAGTCAATTTTATGCAGGGAATCCATTGAGGAGAGGAAATTTGCGAGCCAATTATGGGAGCTTCACTCAACCATTTTTAGTGTCGTTAGTTGTGTTGGGTTCTTGAGGTATAGAAGAAAACAACCAAACTAGTTTGTAATACATTTGAAATTTTTTTGATGTGTGTTTGAAGCTTTGAAGAAAATAAGAAAGACTCACCCACTGAGACAAAGGCCCAGAGACGTAGGCGATCTTGTTGAAMCCTGTTAACAATTTTGTTGTTATGGTTTGTCGATTCTTAGTTTTTACTTTCAGATCTGCATATCTTATTATGGCTTCCATGTTATAACATTAATTATTATTCTTTCTTCAAATGCCTAAATGGTTAATGAACTCATGCTTTAAAAATTAACCATAGTCTTTAAAAGATCTTTTCGGATCAAGTGGTATCAAAGCAGGTTGACGGTTGGCTTTTTCGTTTGCATGATTACCAGGGAAAATCTGAGTCGTGGTGAAGGAGATATTGTTGAAGAGAATCTTGAGATTGAATCAATAAAGAGGACTTCTCAAAGTGAGAAGATGGCATCGGAAGAGGGACTTTATCATAACGAGATAGAGTTTAAAAATACCTTCTTTGCCATGTCAGAGATGGTAAAGGTTTTATATGATGATTACTTGGAGTGGAAGAGACCGATTCTAGGTGAATATTCAAAATCAAAAATTGAAGAAGGAGAGGATACTCCTAAACCTTCTCTTTCACCTCCTTCATCTCCATAAACTTGTTCTTCTTCAAGTAAAAGTTCCAAATTCACCGCAAGAAAACATTCCCATAAACATAAACATGATATGCCTTTACTTAAGCTTGATGTGAAGTTTGAATTACCCATGTATGATGGTGAATTCAATACAGAGAGGCTTGATAATTGGGTTAGATAGATGGAAGTTATTTCAGTGTACAAAAAATCAAGGATGAGGCAACTCAAATCAAATTGGCATCGCTTCGATTTGCACGCACAACACTCATCTGGTGGCAAAGCAAGCTACAAAATGGCACACAACAAGTGGGTAATGTATTTCCATCATGGAAATTTTTTGTTCCGCACTTAAAAAACAATTTTGTCCTCTGGGTTATAAAGATAAGGCTTTAATTGAATGGAAAGGTCTTAAATTAAGAAAAGGACAAATAGTGCAAGAATACACAGATGAATTTCGTAAGATCACATTAATGTTAGACATTCCATTACATACCCAAGAAACTCTTATGAAGTATATATGAGGTTTGCCTGCACACATTCGTAACATTGTATTTATGTTTGGACCTACCAAACTTGATGAGTTTTCTCTTCAAGCAACATACATTGAGGCAAGGAAAACATGATTTAGTGTATCAGGGGAATCATGTTCAAGAAAAGAGGACGAAAGGAAGTGGAATGGAAAGAAAGAAAATCTAGTGACAAGAAAGGAAGATAAGCTCTGTTGCAAGCATTGCAAGAATCAAGGGCATGATGATGACCATTGTTGGAAATTGCATCCCGAGAAGAGATCAAAGTGGTTCAAAGAAAGGAAAGGGAGGAAAATAATTGCAACAACAACACGACTAACAAACTTCGGATCAGATTCGGGTGATGAGTCTAAAATCAAAATGTTTGGTTTGACAGGTAAAATTGGTGATGGATATGATTCTAGAAGTAAATTGTTTCACATAAAGGTCATAATGAGGCATACTAAGGTCGACACATTGATAGATAGTGGATCTCAATCTAACTTGATTTCAGAGGAAGTGGTTAAACAATTGGGATTAAACACTCATATGCGCCATAAACCTTACTCACTTAAATGGATAAGCAACAATAGTAAATTTCACATAACAAAGCAATGCACTTTAAAGTTTTCAATTTCATCAAAATTTGTGTATGAGGTAACGTGTGATGTGGTGCCACTCAATGAATGTGGAATGGTCTTAGGTAGTCCTTATTTGTATGATCGTAAAGAAATATTCTAAAGGGAAAAAAATCAATATAACTTAATCAAAGAAGGCAATGAATATGATGTACATGCTCATCACTTAAAAGAAAATCAATCTCTTCAAACAATGGAACAATTAAGGAAGGAAGCTCATGCAAGAAACACACCTATAATTGTGCCAAAGAAAGAAATTGATATTAAGCATGAACATGAGATGGTTGTAGAATGGAAGTTCAATCATACTTTGCTTCAATATAAGCTAATGTCATGCAAGTACTACAAACATATTAGCTCATTTGCAATCCTATTTATGATGTTATCATTGCTAATGTTTTCAACATGGATGGTAGTGGATTCAGTAAGATGTGACAAAGTACAAGTGGCTAAAAATATGTTGTAAGTTTTCATGGTTGTTTTGCAATTGATCTTGATGAGACAGGTGCACAGGAAAGATTTTAAAGACAAAGAACAAGTGGGGTGGCCTATCCTGCACTTGATGACTGGTTTGTATCCTTTTGGAGGACCAAAAGGTCTTAGTGGGGAGGCGTGATCCAAAATGGATCCAGGAAGGCCTAAAAATAAAATTTCTCAGAATCAGATGAAAAAAACGTCATTGCGTCCGTCTCATCGTATTGATTCTGACCATATAATATTTTTCCTCAAACAGACACCGTATGGGAAATTTATCGTGTTCTGATCAAATTCCCAAACAGGAAAAAAAGAAACTGGTCAAAGTCAACAGTCAAGTCAATGTTGATGTTAGTAATATGATAGGTGACATCAGCATGATGCCAGGATGACATCATCTTGCTGATGTGGCATCACCAGAAGGTGACACGTTTCACTCGGATTCAACGTTTTTGGGCTGAGTTGGCATTTTACGGATTTGACACGTGTCACTGTACGAATGACGTGTGGAAGTATGTGCATGATGTGGCCCAATGACAGGTTGAAACATTGAAATACGGATGACATTTGGGCCGTACAGATGTTGATGTGGCAGGTGACTGTGCAGTACTGACGTGACGTGGCACGACAGGTGGCTGCACGACAGATGACATGGAAAGTGACTGGGTAGGTGACAGGGATGTATGGAAGATGATGTGGCCAATGACTGGGCTGTACGATAGTGATGTGGAAGGATGAATAAACACTGACTATAATGGTACAGACCAATATGAGGTAAACACGTGGCCCAATCAGAGGGCACCACATGACACCCCAGATTTTGTCAATGACAACTAGTTCAAAAACATTTTATGGGCCGAGGGATTCTAACCGTTGACCTCATGGAATGTGAAATGACTTAACAACCAAGGGCTAGACCGGTCGGGCTACGTGGAAGGGCTTGACCCTATTCGACCAATTTGTTTTTTAAATTAGAGGTGGCGCTATATAAGGGATAAGCCTTGGTCGATGGGGGCCAGCCCTGACCGACAAGGGGCTAGCAACCGGGAGCTATACCAGTGAGTTGAACGTGGAGGATTAGGGAGAGGCCATATGGCCAAGCCACATGAAAAAGACTCAAAAGGTAAGGGGCCAATGTGCCAGTTTCATCCCATGGCCATATGGTAGCACACCATATGCCCAGGAGCGCAGAGGAAGGGGGATGCACCCTAAGGTTTCCCAAATTTTGGGTTTTAAACCTTATAATAAGTTTTTTAATGAAAGACTATTTTTTATGGATTTTGGTCATTTTGGGGAGATCTGGAGCCCTTTTTTAGGCCATAAATTGGGAGGAAGTTGGGAGGTTGTTGCCAAATTCAACCTATATAAACCAGAGGTTCTTGGCAGCCTAGGGGAGGTTCAAAAGAGGAGAAATGCTATAGAATTGTGAATCGAAATTCAATTTTATGCAGGGAATCCATTGAGGAGAGGAACTTTGCGCGACAATTTCGGGAGCTTCACTCAACCATTTGCAGTGCTGCTAGTTGTGTTGGATCCTTGAGGTCTAGAAGAACACATCCAGACTAGTTTGTAATCCATTTGACACTTTTCTGATGTAATTTTGAAGCTTTGAAGAGAAATAAGAAAGCCTCACCCACTGAGACAAAGCCCCAAAGACATAGGCGATCTTTATGAACTCTGTTAACAATTTTGCTGTTATGGTTTGCTGATTCTTCGTTCTTACTTTTATATCTGCATATCTTATTATGGCTGCATGTTATAACATTATTTATTCTTCTTTCTTCAAATTCCTAAATGGTTAATGAAATCATGCTTTAAAACTTAACCACAGTATTTGAATGATCTTTTCGTATCAATAAGGTAATTAGTTTGAGTCCGGGTCCTCAAAAACCCATATAGGGTTACTATCCTACAGTTGGAGCCAGATGTTGATGTGTTTTCGTGACACCCATCAACTAAGTAATTGGGGTAAATATGTAAACACGTTCTTATTTTAAATGGAGACCAAAACTTTTTGAAATTTGAAAGTTCCAAATAACACTCACCTATTGATCATGAAGACCGAACAAGTTTTAAATCATCTTAAGTATTGAAGTTCTTCAACATGAAAGGCCAACATGGATGGTTTCTCTTTGAAACAAAAATAGGATAAAAGAAAAAGGCATTAAAATAAGGAAATAATGTGTGTCCATCTTCTCACTGAATATCCCCATGTCTCAGTGTCGTCTAACGTTTTATAGAATCCAAAACATAGGTAATATGCCTAAGATATGACAATTTCCCCCCTCCATTTTGGAATTTCCCCGCTCCATTTTTGAAATTTTGACTAGTGTTATCTCAATCCTCATTAATATACCCCCACATTACTTACCCTCCATTTTCTGACACTCTACACTCCATAATTATTAATTTTCCCTCATTTTCCTTCCTCTTTACTCTCCATATTTCGTCATTTTCCTTAGTCATTTTTTCTCATTTTCCTTCCTCTTTACTCTCTAAATTTCCTTATTTTCCTTCCTCTCTACTCTCTACACTTTAATACTTATCCCTTTTTCCTTATTTCCTCTCTAATCTCCATACTTATTCATTTTCACTACTACCTATACTCTATACTACTACCCATAGTTCATACTTCATTATTTTCCCACCCAATAATCCCAACACTTAACCATTTTCATTGTTGTGGAAGTCCCATTGTGGGATACCAAGATATACCTCACCCACAAATACTCATATTCCCACAACCTACAATCCCTCAATACTCAATTTTCACTTCTGATTTCTGCATTACCCGTATTGCACCCTCATGACTTAGTCATTTTACTGAGTTTTACACTTAGTCTTTGTTGATTATTATACTTTGTTTATTTATGACTTTTGAATGCAGACATAGGCGCCCATACCCTCATTTCCACCTACCACTCCTAGTCCTGAAACCTACAATCCCTAAATACTCAATTTGCACTTCCCACTTCTGCATTACCCATTTTACACTTAGTCTTGATTGACTCTTATTCTTAGTTTATTTTTACACTTCCACATTACCCATTTTACACTTAGTCTTGATTGATTCTTATAATTAGTTTATTTTTAAGTTTTGAATGCAGATGTGGGAGAACATCTTATGATTTTTCTACATCACCCTACCCCTGCAACCCTGCAAGTTTTCATTTCCCTATTTCTATGTAATTCTATTTTCCTATTTTATTATTTTATGAAATTATTGATTATATTGTAAGTTTTATCCCTTCCCCATCGTTTGGAATATTGGGACATGTGGAAATGGCATGGATCTACCATATTGGGACACATGGCAGTGACTTGGACCTACCATATTGGGACACATGGTTGTGAGGTGGACCTATCTCTGGGTGACATGTGGCTGTCAGGTGGACCTAACCCCAACTGACACTTGGATGATATTTATTGGACAGACATATGACTAGGAAAGTGACTTGGCATGATGACTAGGCGATGATGTGGCAACCAAAAGTTACATTGTGCACAAGCTACAAAGGGCTCCATAGCTCTCTCTAGTTCACACACAAATAATATGGGGATGCATTTTGATTATAAATATGTATGCTAACTATTCCCCAATACATGTGGGATAAATGGGGAAGATTGTTAATCAAGGGCTCAAAATTCACATGCATAGATCTATGGTTGCTGAGTCTTCATATTCCCAAGGCCATAACTTTTGATTCCGATGTCAAATTGAGAAAATGATAGCTTGATGGAAAGATAGAGCTAAGAGAAGAGAAGAACACTTTTTAATTTTCCATGGATGAAATCATGGCTATCATGCCCTAAAAATTAAAGTACAGTTGGCACTAACAAGTTGTTTTTGGAAATTTTTTTAATTGAAAGAAATTCCTGAGCTTCTAAAGTGGGTCCCAATTGATGGCACACATATGTAAGTTTAAATTTACAGAAGGGAAAATAAAACCCTAATTGAAAAGTAGTTTCAAGAATATGAAGAGAAGATATAAAAGAGGAGAATAAGCATATTCAAAAGGTTGACAATTGGTAGTTAGTATTTTTTTCAGTGGTAAATAGTTTTGCAAGAAGTTAGTTTTGTCTTTCCAAGATTTTGTGAATTATCCTACTGAACTTTCTTCCTCATCTTTCTTTCTTCTTGATTCTTTCCATCAGGTTTTCCATGTATGCTTGGCAACAAGAATATCTGATTCTGATCATATCTTTCTCTATATTCTTCCATTCATTTCTTGTGATATTTCAGGTCTAGAGGAGTGAAATCCATGCTTGTAAGATGACATATGCATTTAATTCAGTTTATCTAATTTTCATTGAGATCTTGTTGAGGTTGTTTCATCCCTCTTGTTTCATACATTGTTAAGCTTGTTAAATTTGGGATATTATTATAAATGCCTCCCACAAAGAACTATTTCGGGGCATTAGACTAGTGATTTCTCAGACTTTGAGTCTAAAATATTTTTTTGAGTTGTAATGAAGTGATCATGTAAATTTCTTTGATGACCTATCAATTTTATTTTTCTTCCATTTTGCAAAGTCATCATTGATTCTGGGTTCACATCATTTCAAAAGGAAGACAAATTATTTGTTAAAAGAAGACTCCAAACCATGTAGACACAAATCTCTGCGGACATGTTTATCTCTTTTTCTTGAATGATATGATGTGCTTGACAAGTACATATGTATATAACAACTTGTATATTTGTATATAAGAGTTTGTACATAATGGTTTCATTGGAATATGTTAGTGTCCTATAAATAGTTTGTTAGGGTTTGAGTTAAAAATGTATGATAGGGTAAAGTCATGCCTTGGTATCATAAAGACCATGGATTTATTCTCTTAGGTCATGATTCAATGGGTTTTTTATTGGAAAATTGTTTAGATAAGGTCATAAAATAAATTTTGAGTCATGAAGCATGTGGTCTTGATGGCAAAAGATTGGGTTTTCATGTCACCAAAGAGTCATAATGAAAGATCATGAGGTCAATTCAAATTATTTAGAGTCAATATTGTCATGGTTAAGAGAATTTCATGAGCTCAAATATGTTGGAGGCACGTGGAATCATCAAGCTAATTAGAGCATTGCACAAGTTGTTGCGCAACTTCCTAATGCTGGACAATTGGGTTTTGAAGTACAACACGATATGATAGGTATGAGTGGTAAATTAATTTGGTTTTTTCATTCAAAATATTCATCTTCCATGCAAAGAAACCCCTCCCATACCTCTCTGCTTCTCTACGAACCTGAAAATATCCCATCCAATCTTGTTGCACATAGACTGTAGGGGACGCTGCTCAAAGCATTGTGCATCGTCACCTACGTTACTTGTACACCCTCCAGCTGCTATTTCAGGTTCTTGGTTGAAGTTTGAAAGGAAAACCTTTATTATGAACCAAAAAAATCAAGCTTCACCTAAAACACATATCCCTTGCTACATCAAACTGAATTTTTCTCATTCACAACACATCTACAAGTGTTGCGTTTTACATTACACACAATTCTTCTTTTTAATTTTCATAGGGAAATTGATACATACCAACATCATGGAAACTCTAGAAGGTAGGAGAAGGGACAAAAAGGGTGGTGATATTGTCATATTCAAGCCTTAGGTTCTAAGGTAATTGAATGCAGATTCAACAATCAGAGCTTCTTTTGAACAAGTGGGTTGCATCATGTTTTGTTAAAAGATTCAGGGGTACAACATGCAGGTGGAAAAGGAGTTTGCAATGAGTTTTAATGGAATTGGGGCTGCAATGGGAAACTGTAGTTTTAGGTTTATGAAGACACCATTGCTTCTGAAATAGAGATTTCAGTTCGTGGAGAACAATGGTTCAAATGTATGCAATTAGATCTAGCCTGCTATCATGAATTTTTGAATCCTGAATTTAGAAACATTGATTTTGGAGCCATTATACCCAGAGAAATTCTACTAGAGAATCATAGTAAATTTTTGAGGGTAATTAGAAGGTTTTTTACATGTGAAAGGGAGATTCACTAGGGTTTACCAATTTCATATCAGGATCTTAATGCACTTCATTGTTAGGAAACCATTGAATCTACCCTATACCTTTTTCAGAAGCCTAGGGAAGATGACTGATAGAGTACAAGTAAGGAAAGATCAAGGAGAACCTAACCTCTTCCATTTCTCATTGGTAAATGTGTTAGTATTAGAAGAACCTAAAAAAAGGAATCATGATTGGGAAGATTTTGTAGCATCATCACAGATAAAAGTTGATTCTTTTAGAATCCCTTGGAGCATGAGAGATACACCTTCATATGTAGAAAAGACCACCATATATTTCCCTAAGATTTCTGTCAAAAAGAGGGAAAATGAAACCGAGGAACCTACAGTAAGTCAACAAGCTAAAAAGAAGGGAAAAAAGATCCAATTTTCCCTAGAAGAAGTCATAGCTCCTATAAAACCAGTTACTAGGTTAGAATCTAAAAGGATGTCTTCCATGCACACATCAAAATCAGTTGAGGAAGATCCAAAAGCCTTCACATAAACATACTTTCCTAATGAAAAAGACAACCTAATCATTGAGATGCAAGAACAACTAAAGAAAGCCCATTTTGTCATAGCACAGTTGCAACATGAAAATAGGGAAATGAAGAAAAAATCTTTGGAACACGCCTCCAAGAAAGATATCTCGGTGATAGGTGAAACATCAGTTCCTGTAACTCCAAAAATATCCAAAACAAAGGGTAAAGGGAAGGCAATGGAGTAGAGTCCATCAGTGAAAGAAATACCTAAACATACTGTTTCTTTGACCAAATCCTCAGCTAGAAAGTGGAAAACTCAGGAAGAACCTCCAACAAAGAGCCAACCAACAAAAAAAAAGAGAACTACTTGTGATGAGGGTCAACATACTTTCAAAATATTAAGAAAACAGTTAAAAGAAGCACAAGATATGATAATGCAACATAGGGAGGATAATGTAAAAGAAAATATCAAATGTATAGAACTCCTAGATGATTGTGAGCTTGCAATAGACAATTCAATATTCATGGTGAAAAGAAACCTGGCTCTACATAAAAAAAATGAAGAGCATATATCAAAAAAATCTGATTTTGAGAAAAGAGAACAGCACCCTAAAAAAAAACTTGTAGCAGTCAAAGACAAATAAGAGGGGGAAGGGAAAGCTTGATTTTCTTGTTTAAGAAGAATACATTTGAGTCCTTGGAGCTAGATTCATCAATTTTTCCTTTTTTGTCAACGAGAAGCAGAAAAAACTCTAACCCTAATTATCAAAATCCCCTAAACATTTGAATGTGGAATTATTTTACAGAGTGGTATTTTTTGATGGATCTTTATACATGATCCATTTTCTTCCCTACTATGCATTGGAGCCTTCGTTTTGATCTATAAATGAAAAATGCATAGTTGCACAACAGACATGCTGCACAATTGTAACAGTTCAATTTCAAGCAGTTGTATGAAGTTCTTTGTCAAAGTTTTGAGTGGGAATATCAGAGTGATAATGTGATAGGCATTGAATGCATCAACATAAGGAGTTTATCAGTCAGAAGGTAAAGTGAGCTCTTTCATGGTAGTTTTACATGTATCAAGGTTTTAAGGTTTGAGAGGAAAATGTGTTTTTTGAAGGAGAGAAGGGGTTCTATGGAACCCTACTATGGATATGAAATTATTGTTACGATCAACCATCATCATCAATCAAACTAGGTTAGAAAAATCAAGAAAAGTGCAGAAAGAGAAGCTATTGCAAAACTGTGCTACGTTTATGTTGTAGGTTGTTGTTGCACAACAGACATGGTACGCAACTATGACAGATTTTCCAGAACACCTTCAAATTGGTTTGAATGAATCGACAAGGTGTGACAACTTGTCCACATCGAATGCAAGGGTGGAGAGAATCATATTAGGGACTCAAGGATTCTTTTTAATCAGGTTGTTATGTGAAATTAATGAGTCAAGTTTGACCCCTTCTTTTTAGTAGTGTGTTCATATTTTGTAGCCAAATGTATTGTAACTATTAGCATTATCATAGGATGGTATTTGAATTCGAATTTTGGGAGGATAGGAAGACATTATGAATCTATGAGAGCTTAAGGTTGAAAAGTGTGTAAGAAAAGGACCGTTGAACACATTTTGTAATTCTCTTTGATATTAATGAAATTTGTTGGATCAAAATTCCCTGATATTTGACTCTAGAGATACATGTGATCTTACAGTTTTTTGTCTTCTAGTTTAGATACATCTATGTGATATGGATTATTATTTATGTTAATGTGAACTATATGTATCACAATTCATATGTATTGTATGCTCTGTTGCATGTAATTTTAGTTGTCTTTCTATTGTAATCACCTTGGGATTCATCCTTGATAGATTCCCTAAGGGGGTTATTTTTTTACTCTGTAATATTAAATAAAAAAATATATCTAATTGGATTAAAGGAATAATTTTTGTCTTTCCTTTGATCATTCATCTTTCAATTCACCAATTTTCCAGTAAACCTTCATTGATTTCTAAAATTTTAGTGACTCCATTGCCCAATGGAATTTCTGTCCAGATCGCCACCAACTCTATGAATTCAATATTACCTTAGAGATCTAGACTTTAGATGGAATACCAAATCAATACTTTCAATGATTGATTTGAAGAGAGAGATCCCCCTCTAGGTTGGAAGGGTTAGCTTCCCACTTCAAGTTGGTTTGTGGTTACCTTTGATATTTTCTTTACTCGGCCAAAAGCAATTTACAGAGTGAGAACAAAATATTAGTTTGGATTTATATTTCATACATTTAATTTCAAAAGAACAATATTCCATGTATCAAGAAAGAGGAGTACCACCTCTACAAAACTGCATGAGTATTTATCCTCGTGATGTTATCTTAAATACCTTAAAATAGTCTTTTAGATCAAAATTTGAATGATTCATTTTCAAGAAATACCTTGAAAAAATATTTTAGATCAAAATTGGAATGAATCAACTGGTGAAACACAAAAGGATTGTTTCATAGAAAAAAATTTGGAATGATTGATTTTCAATAAATTTGATACTTTTTAGGATCATATATTATTGGAAAAGTAGAACCTGTCTGGTCAAATCTTGGAAAAGTATCTGGAAGAATATTTTAAGATGAACTAGGTTCTTGAAAACCTTGTTCAAGGAGAATCAAATGGCCTTGAAGTCATGTCATTGAAGTTTTAGGAACAATTCAGTTATTCCAACTTCTATAGAGCCAAAGAACCATCCAATATTTGGGAGGATGATCTCAGTGGAGACTCCATCATTAAAACTTTAAATTTTGAAGAAAGATGCCCTGGAAACTCCACCAAAAAGTTTCCATAATTTCAAAATTATCAATATGATGACTCCTACAAGGCGTTTCTTTCATGTTGTGATGATATTTTTACTTCCCCACTAAGCCCAAAAAATTGTTCAAGTTTGGTAAAAGGAGAAGGTACCCAAAGAAGGAAAGGGTTTCACACATGTTCAATCAATTTGCAAGGAGAAGTTCATATTGTTAGCACATATTTTTGATACAAGGGTGTTTTTCCCTTAGGAAATAACACCTTGGTGAAAAAATGTAGAAAATCGGTGCTTGCACAACCCACTTTATACTTTTATCCTAAGTTTGGAGCGTTGTGCTAAGAAATGTGCAGATCTAAGCGGCTCATCATGGTGCACTCACATCTACAGTCCTGATCCAATATCAAACACCCCCAGCCTTCTTCCTTTAAAGTGGGGGGGGGCGAGGTCCAAGTTGGTGGTTTTCTTGCCTGGGCCTCCCACTATCGTGTCACCTCCATAGAATATCGGACCCCCCCGCCCCGCCCCCGCCCCCACTGGGCTTTACCACTTATCACCTACCCCCCCTCAGAGTTATCCTCATTACCGCCCATGTTTCCGTCGATACATGTCCTCTCCCCTTGCCACATCACCCCTGCACCTTTACACCTCATCTCTCGCATACTGGAGTCCACATATTTCTATTCACTGCATTGCCAACTGCATCATTCCACATGGCCTCTGATCACTCGCTGTTATGTGCCGGTTTGCGCCAATCATCTTAGTAGCTCCCCATCGTTAGCGTCCATGTCTGCCTTATAGTGTTCCCTGCAAACGTCCAGTGAATATCCAAGTGGAAGAGTTTCAAAGTGTGGCCAACATGTTATACAGGTGTTGAATTGACTCAGGCCCCGTCCTGATCCCAATGAAGAAAATTAATGCAGTCAGGGATGGTGGTTGAAACATCATCTTCCCCCATAAATGGAAATCTCTAAAAGGACTGGTAGACTATCTGAGCTTGCATCTGACCAAAGCTTCATGTGCAGTCTGACAAAGAAGGTTTAGATGTAAGAGCTCGCGTCTGACAGGAGACTACATGCACAGTCTGCAGAATATACCCAAAATGTAAATCCTTGAATGCAGTGTCTCGATCAATCCTTGGGTGGTTGTACTCACTCCTGAGTATAAAGATGAAATTTTGATATTTTGTTATGGTCGATGGTTGAAAAAATCTCTCGTATTGTAAAGTTTTGATGAAGCACTGGTTTTTTGGTTATGCATTTTGATTTGAAACTTCTTTTTTAATGAAAGTCAGCTTCCTTTTTCATCTTATTCGCCTCTGATACTGAAGTGTTCATGATTGAAGGATTCACATGGATTTTTTTAATTGTATTGGGATGTATGTTTGATTTCATTTTTGTTATAACGTTCTTCAGTTTTCTGAAGCTTTGAATCCAAGAGGATCTTGTGTTTGAGACTTTTCCTCCTTAGGCTACTAGAAGACTTGATGTCCATATAAAACCTCTACATTATCCTCACTAATTCTTCCTCCTACTCACCCTTACTACAACTTACTGATTGAAATTGATCAAGACCTCAATTTCTTCTGCATGTTGGTTTAGTTTTCTAAGTTAAAATGATATTATCTTGAGTCTGGGCCCATTTGACCTCTTTAAAATTATTCATTGTTACATATAAACGGATGGATACTGGGTTTACCTTCAATGCAATATAAAGGTGACTTCTAGTGCTAATATTTCTGGTGCTACTACCGGGGATGAATTGAAGACATTTCCCTGGGATAGAATGACAAAGGGCTTCTGATTCTGAAGGTGCATCAGACATCTGAACCATTGAAGATTGCATATTGCACTTGACGACTCCACTATTGCGACTCCATTGTTTCCACTCCACTGTTTTAGTTGTGGCTTCGAAAGGCAGACACATGAGGTCTACTCCACAACTGCCTCTTGCAACACCTGAAGCTGATCTTGAGAAAATTATCAAAAAAAGAAAGACCCCTTAGGAAGGTACTTCAGTTTCTGTACCAGGTATTTCTGGTAAATTTCATAATCCTTATTTAGAAACCCCAGTATCTGATTCTCATTCTCCTATTATGCCATCTGTTGGAGTTTCTAGTAGTTTAAATTTTGGGAGTTTTCCTGCTAACTTCTCCCTTCCTAACCTCGGTTTGGAAGGAGAAATCTTCGACACTTCTATTTCCCTTGAAGTTGTATCATGGTTTAAACCAAGGAATGCATATTTTCCCACTCCAGGTTTTACCACTCCTCCCCTTATTAGATTTCTTGCATTGACAGAAGGGGAAACCTATGTTCCCTCTAGCCCTATATCCTCTTCTCCAAATCCTCAGTTGTTCCCCATTTCTCTCAGAAACATAGTCCCAGTCTCACCTATTCAAACTCCATATCCTCTTGGTTGTCCTCCAGTTCACATCCCAATGGCAGGTGCTAATCCCCCTAGAAACATAATGGATGCCATAGTGGTTGCTAGATATGCCCCTCTTGTCCTTCCTCAGCCTCTGAATTCTCTGCCAGCTGGTGGCTACCTTAAACAGTTGCCTAAGTTCATGGGTGAGGGATAAATAATTGCAGAAGAGAACCTGACAACCTTTTATAGTTATGCAGACAATTATGTCATTGTGAACGAAGATGTATGGATGCATATTTTTGTTCATATCCTTGATGGGGAGGCTAGGAAATGATTTAGGGCCTTGGCTCTTGGATCTATTGATGGGATTGAAGCCCTAGATTATGCATTCCTAATACATTGGGGGGATAAAAAGAATTTTCTTTACTATATTATAGAGTTTGAATCACTTAAGAAAAAAAAGGGGAATGAGTTTCCGACTTCTCAAAGAGTTTTAATAAAATGTATAATAAGATTCCTGCTGAGATTAAACCTACAGAATTTTTTTCTAAAATCACTTATTCTAGTGCTTTCGACCCTGATTTCTGCCTCATGTTAAGAGAAAGAAGAGCCACTTCCTTGGCTCATATGGAAGATGCATCCTTGGAAGTGGAGTCCAATATATTGACAATTTCCAAGCTTAGGAGTAAGGCTAATGGAGAAATAAAAAAAAGGTAGGTCCTNNTGGATGGAGTAACCAAGTTACTAAAATTAATTTCTTCTAGAATGGAAAGGTTGGAATTGGAAGGAAAGAAGAGCTACAAGAATCCCCCTAATGTTGAAAATAGGGGTAACTTCAGAACACCAAATAACACCCCCAAAATTATACAAAGAGATCAAAGACACAAGGATAGGGATGATCAAAGAATCCAAGCTCCTCTCCAAAATAACCTGGTTACTGATGAAGAAGGAGAGGAAGAGGATGTTGATTCTGAAATCCATTGTCTCAGAGACACCTCCTCATTTCCACATTGAACCCAATCTGCATACGAAGAGTCTCTCATGGACGACCAACTAAATGATCCGAGTAAGGGGGATAAGACCAATACTAGTCCAAATAAATACAACCTCAGGTCCAAAAATAAAAAAGGGAAGTATGACATTCCTGATCAGCCTACCAGAGCAGAGAAGCATGTTAAAAATGTAGCAGAAAACAACAAAGGTAAGGAGGCATAGAAACCCCCACCAGTGGTCAAAATTCCTGTCCCAGAAGTGAAGGAGATTCTAAATCCCCCCTCGTCTTTTAATTTTGAGCATGAAATTCAAAAAATCAGAATACATGTACCCTTTTCAGAGATGGTCAAGCATGAAGACTTCAAAAGGTGCCTCTCCTAAATGTTAGAGCCAAAGCCTTCATCTCATTCCATAGACTCAGTAAATATTCAAGATGAAAAGCCTATTGTCATCTTAGTTCCTTTTGTAGAAGATAGAGATGACTCATTCCCCCCCTTCTATACATCTCTGAACATACATGATAAGGTGTTGCATAACTATTTGATGGACTCAAGGGCATGTCATAATCTCATGCCCAAACCTGTCATGGATGAACTTGGATTAGAAATCACAAATACTTACCATGACTTATATTCTTTTGACTCTAGGAAAGTGAAGTGTCTCGGGGTCATCAAATATCTAGTTGTGACCTTGTTTCAGTTGCCCATGAAAAGTGTGGTCATGGATATCATGGTGGCTGATGTTCCTCCTAAGTTTGGCATGCTCTTGTCAAGATATTGGATAAAAAGACTTGGGGGAACCTTGTAGATGGACCTCACATATGATACCATTCCTGTTTTTGGGGGAAAACATATAACACTGTACAGGGAAGATCAACTGGCCTTTATTATTAGTGATGAAGAAAACCCCGCCAACCATCCTATTTTTTCTCATGATAGTGATTTGGGATCCAGTTTATTGTAGCTCACTGATGCTCCTGAACCTCCCCTTGAAATTAGAAAGTAGTCCATTACTCTTTATGAATATTCTCCCCCAATTACCTTTGTTTGGAAGATGTTCTTTGATGGAGCCTCTTCTAGGGAAGGTGCCGGTGCTGGAGTGGTCTTTGTTTCACCTGCTCAAGAGACTGTATCATTGTCCTACAAGTTAGAATTTGAAACTACCAATAATGTGTCAGAGTATGAAGCTCTTGTTTTGGGTTTGAGGGCTACAAAAGACATGGGGATTGAAGTGATTTCAGTGTTTGGGGATGCTGAATTGATTGTCCATCAGATCAAAAATATTTATCAAGCTAAGCACCCTAGGCTAATAAATTATATAAAATAAGTGTGGGACCTAATTGACAGTTTTTTCTTAGCTTTCAACATTTCATTTATTCGAAGAGAAGAGAATTCCATGGCTGATTCTTTAGTTGTTTCAGCAAGTAATTTCAGAATCCCCATGCCACCTAAACTCAAGTATGATGTTGAAGTGAAATATAGACCCTCTATACCTGACAATGTCAAGCATTGGAAGGTGTTTGAGGATGATCTTGAGATCAAAATATTCCTTGATACTGTTGGTGAGTTTTCTACATTACATATTGATAAAGATTATGATTCTGAAAGTAATCCTCATGCTGATGTTTTCCTAAACAAAATTGCTAGTCATCATATTGTTCAGTTGCCTAGCAATCAAATTACAAAGGGAGTAGTGCCTTTGGAAGGAATATTTGACAGAAATTATGTGGCAGTGAAAGTTAAAGGCTCAACTGATGATGCTAATGTAACTAAGTGCAATATTGGTACAAAGAAGGATCCAAAAATTGTCAACTTGTCAAGCAGTCTGTCAAGGGAACAAAAGATTGAATATGCTGAACTGTTAAAGGAATTTGCTGATGTGTTTTTCTGGACATATGAATACCTCAGGACATATGACAAAAGTATCATTGAGCATAAGATCCCATTGAAGGAAGAGGCCAAACCATTTAGGCATAAATTGAGAAAAATAAATCCTATGTTGCTACCTATTATGGAGAAAGAGTTGAAAAAGATTTTGGATGCCAAGATTATCATTCCTTTGAGGTATTCTGAGTGGGTGGGAAACTTGGTTCCAGTGAGAAAGAAGAATGGAGAAATCAGACTTTGTGTCAATTTCAGGAACCTGAACAAAATCTCTAAGAAGGATAATTACCCCCTGCCAAAGATGGAGCACATATTACAGAGGGTGACAGGTGCATCTAGGATGTCCATGATTGATGGATTTTCTGGCTACAATCATATCTCTGTCTTGCCTGAAGACAAAGAAAGGACAACATTCACTACTCCTTGGGGTACATTCATGTACGCTAAGATGTTGTTTGGATTTATGAACACATGAGAAACCTTTTAGAGAGATATGGACATTGCCTTCATTGGAGAAAAAGATAAATTTGCAGTCATCTATCTGGATGAAATTACAGTTTTCTCCAAGTTTGATAAAGAGCATTGTTACCATCTGAGAAAGGTCTTCTTGAAATGAAGAAAGTTTGGTCTTCCCTTAAATCCTAAAAATTCATTGTTTTCCATGGAGGGAAAGTTACTAGGGCACATAGTATCAGCTGAAGGGGTAAGGATTGATCCCAGCAGGGTGGAAAGCATCCAAACCTTGTCACTCCCTAGATCCAAGAAATAAGTTCAGTCTTTCTCAGGGAAAACTAATTTTTTTAGAAGGTTTGTTTCTAATTTTGTTGAACTGGTAAAGCATATTACAACCATGTTGAGGAAAGGAAACGAAATCAAATGGAATGTTGAATCTCACAATTCTTTCGATCAAATAAAGAAGGTCTTGACTGAAGCACCTGTGCTTGTTAGTCCTGAATACTCCAAATTTTTTCTGATTTTCTCCTTTGCTTCATTTGACACAGTAGTGGTTGTTTTATTGCAAAAGAATGTTGAAGGGTTGGAGCAGCCCATTTCCTTTTTCAGTAGGGAATTGAGAGATGTTGAAGTAAAATATGACATCGTGGAAAAGAAGGCATATGCTTTGGTTAAATATCTCCAGGCTTTCAGGGTCTATGTTCTTCATTCAAGGGTCATTGCATATGTCTCTTTAGTTTCTGTGAAGGAGATCCTCATTCAGCCTGACATAGATGGAAGAAGGAGTAAGTGGATTGCCAAAATACTTGATTTTGATTTTGAAATAAAGCCCACCAAATTGGTCAAGGGCCAAGGTTTAGCTAGGCTGCTTGCTGAATCTAATTGAAAATCTTTGGGGGGTTGGTTTCATCAAAAATTGCTCAGAAGATTAGAAAGCTGAGTTGTCTGATAAAGGTTCTCAAGTCATCCCTCCATTGGCAGAATGTGCTTGGTACAAGGACATTATATATTTTCTACTAAAGTTGCAGCCTCTTGATGGTATGGAGAAAAACAAGGTAAGTTCTTTAAATCTTAAATCAATTAAATATTGTCTCATTGATCAAGTATTGTATTGGAAAGACCCTCTGGGAGTTCTTTTGAGATGTTTAGAGCCACAAGAGGCCCAAAATATTATGTTTGATTTTCATGATAGTTTATGTGGGGGGAATTACTTCTGGAGAACCACACCCTATAAGATTCTCAGGGATGGATATTTATGCCCTAGTCTATTCACCGATGTTTGTGCAAAGATCAAGGCTTGTGTTAAGTGTCAGAAATTCTCTTGAAAGCAATAAATCAAGTCTTTTCCATTAAATCTTGTGGTGGCTTCAAGACCCTTTCACGAGTGGGTCCTAGATTTTATTGGGGAAATTCATCCCGCTTCAAGTGGTCAGCATAGGTGGATCTTGATTGCCACAGATTACTTTACTAAGTGGATAGAATCCATCCCCTCAAGAAGTGCTTCCCACAAGGTGATCATTGGTTTTATTGAGGATATTATGGAAATATTTGGTTGTCCGAGGAGAATTGTCACTGATAATGTTGCATCTTTCAAGGCTAAACCATTGATCTAGTTTTGTGAATGGTTTGGAATTGCATTGATTCACTCTACTCCTTACTGAATCCAGGGGAATGGATTGGCATAATCCTCTAACAATAGCCTTATAAATATCATCAAGAGATTGTTAGAGGAAAACAAGAAAGCATGGGATTCAAAGCTCAAATTTTCTTTGTGGGTTGATAGAGTGAAAACAAAGAGGTCTCTTGGTGTCTCTCCCTTTCAGCTTGTGTGAGGAGTTGAGGCCATTTTTCCTTCTCATCTCGCCTTGCCCGTGGAAAAATTGTTCCAAGACTACCAAGGAGAACCTGATGATATGATAAAAAAAATACAACAGCTAGTAGAAGTGCAGTAGACTAGAGAGGAGTTGTTGGACAAAGCATATGACCATCAACAGAAGATTAAGCAKGCCTTTGTCAGGAAGGTAAGAAAAGAGGATTTTCAGCTGGGATATCTAGTACTCAAATGGGATGCACCCATGAMGGAMAAAGGCAAGMACAATAAATTCAAATCCTTGTGGATTGGGCCCTTCAAAATCTATGACATATTTCCAAATAATACTTACAGGCTGCAGAATTTGGAGGGAGTTGAATTTTTTGCTGGCCCTGTAAATGGGTATTTTATGAAAAAGTTATTTTCTTGAGCCGTGAGTGGCTTCTTCATGCCATTGTAAATATCATTATCCTTTTGTTTTAATATCTGACTCCACAACCCAACACTAAGGCACTGGAATTACTGAAGTTCATAGAGCCTCCCAGGGAGGTTTCTATCCCCCATGGAGCCTAATGTTAGCACATATTTTTTATAGAAGGGTATTTTTCTCTTAGGAAATAACACCTTGGTGAAAAAATGTAGAAAAGGGGTGCTTGAGCAACCCACTTTATATTTTTTTCCTAAGTTCGTCGACGATTTGATAGTTTGGTGCGTTGTTCTAAGAAGCACACAAATCTAAGTGAATGAGCATAGCATGCTTAGATCTATGATCCTGATCCAATATCAGACCCCCTGACCTTCTTCTTTTAACAAGGGGGGTCCGAGTTGTTGTTTTTATGGTGCGGGCCCCCCACTATCATGTCGCCTCCACAACAACTTGGACCACCCCCCGTGCATGCTTTACCACTTACTGCCTACCCCCCCTCCAATTTATCCTCCTTACCACCTTCCCATACCACCCACATTCCCATTGAAACTTGTCCTCCACTCACACTCCCGCATGCCTATCCTTCTCCCACTGTCACATCTCCTCCTCTCACCACCTGACATGTGTCTCCCACTCCCACTCTATGTCACCTCCACTGTTATTGTCGTGTCCTCCTTGACTAATCACACCCCTCTACCTCCACATCCTCTCCCCTTGCCACATCACCCCTGCGCCTTTACACCTCATCTCTCACGTACCGGCGTCCACGTATTCCCAGTCAATGCACTGCCAACTGCATCATTCCACATGGCCTCTGATCACTCATTGTTATGTGTTGGTTTGCGCTGATCATCTCACCATCTCCCCATCATCAACGTCCACGTCCGCCTGCCAGTGTTCCCTGCAAACTTCCAGTGAAGATCCAAATGGAAGAGTTTCAGAGTGTGGCCAACATGTTTTATAGGTGTCAAGTTGACTCAGGCTCTGTCCTGATCTAGATGAAGACAATTAATGAAGTCGGGGATGGTGGTTGAAACATCGTTTTCCCCCATAAATGAAAAAATCTAAAAGGACTGGTAGACTGTCTGAGCTTGCATTTGATTGCGAGTTGTATGTGTAGTCTGACAAAGAAGGTTCAGACATAAGAGCTCACGTCTGACAAGAGACTGCGTGCACAGTTTGAAGAATACACCCAGAACGTAAAGCCTTGAATGCACTGTATTGATCACTCCTCAGGTGGTTGTAGTCACTCCCGAGAATAAAGATGAAATTTTGATATTTTGTTATGGTTAATGGTTGAGAAAAGATCCTGTATTGTAAAGTTTTGATGAAGCACTGGTTCTCTAGTTATGTATTTTGATTTGAGACTTCTTGTTTAATGAAAGTCAGCTTCCTTTTTCATCTTATTCACCTCTGATACTGAAGTGTCCATGATTTAAGGATTCCCATTAATTTTTTTAACCGTATTGGGATGTATGTTTGATTTCAATTTTGTTATAATGTTCTCCAGTTTTTTKAAGCTTTGAATTTAAGAGGATCTTGTGTTTGAGTATTTTCTTCCTTAGGCTGCTGGAAGACCTGATGTCCATAGAAAACCTCTACATTCTCCTCACTAATTATTCCTCCTACTCACCCTTACTACAACTTACCGACTGAAGTTGATCAAKACCTCAATTTCTTGTGCATGCTGGTCCAATTTTCTGAGTTATAACAATATTATCTTGATTCTGGGCCCATTTGACCTCTTTAAAATGATTCATTGTGACATATAAACTGATGGGTACTGGGATTAACTTCAATGAAATTTGAAGGTGACTTCTAGTGCTAACACATCCCTTCCAAATATTTACATAGAAAATTTTCCCATGTTCTTCATAAATACTTCAGAAGATGCAGATAAGCATTTGGTTAAGTTTGATAGTCCTTGTCATATCTATGATGTAGCTAAAGATGATGTTGCATGTGAACTCTTTATCTTAAATTTACAAGGAAATGCTGGTGAATGGTTTTATTCACTGCTCCGACAACCATCACTAGCTGGGATGTATTAGAAAATTTATTTGTCAAGAAATATTTCCCAAGGAAAGATCCATATTCTCATTTCTTGAAGTTGATTGAAATCTAGATGAATGAGAAAGAGATAGTCAACTATTTCACTTTCAGAATTATGAAAGTCCTTCATGATATTCCTCAAGACATGTTTCTAAATGATGTCATGATTTTTAGTTGTTATGAAAATTCATTGCCTGTAAATCTAATATTTGTATTGAAGTGGGAGGGAAAGTGCAGTTGGAAAGAGTTAATGCGGTGAGCTCAATTCATTGAAATAAATATTCATGAAAGCAATGCTAATCTCTTAAACTTCCCAATATTGTTCCAAGGAAATGGGGGAAAATATTTTGAAGAAATTTTTGATGAAAGATGTGAATTTGTTTTTACATCAAATTTTATTCCTAATGTTGAAAATCAAGTAGAAGACTACAAATGGTGGTAGTATGTAATAACTAACTCTCATAAAAGGGTTCAAAAGTAAATCAATTGCATCAATTAGTGTTTTAATAATTTAGATATTCAAACATAATCATCATACATAAAAACACAAGTAACGCATGGGAAAGAGGTCTCATTATTATTAGACAACAAGATATAGGTAGTTATCACCCACACCTCTTGTGGCACTACTTCGAGACTAGACTCCAAGTCCCTCCACCTATTCCACTAACTATAGGTAGAACCTTAAACTTCAATTATTATGTGGGACCAAAGAAGATAAATGTGATACTTCTTGACCAGATATATGAAGGAAGGGAAGGCTGGAAGTTGGGGTTTCTAGGTCTAAGGAAATGAATTAGCAGTAAGGGAATATCGGCTTGTAGACGGGGCAAGAAATTGTCAGCATTATGTTGCTTCATGTATTATTATTCTTATCCTCTAGCCTTAGGTTCATTTTATACCCTCTCCAAGTGGTTGGAGTGGTTACAATTAGTTGTGTATGAGAAATAGAGGGCCAGGAACCGATTAAACCCATGAACCCAGCCAAAAAATACACAATATATATATATATATATATAGAAAAATTAATGTGTATGCACCTTGCAAAAGAGAAACATGCATATGTACACACCTTGTATAGTTGTTTGGGTGTGTACATGTCCAAAAATAGTGTTTTTTTGAAGAATCCAGAGGAGTAAAGGGAAGTTAGTGTCTGGAAGTAGGAAAGGGAAAGGAAAGAATTGCCATCAATGAATATGTGGTGTAAATTGATGCTAAAAAACATATACCAACTCTTCCTAAGCATACGGTGCTAAGTCCTCTATGGAAGGTAGGACCTGCTCCTCCTCATGATCCAACATTGAAGGCTCATAGAGCTTGAGATTCTCCACATTCACTACTAAGTAAATGCACATGTATGAGGGTATACTGAGTCTGTAGGTTTTATATTCCACCTTCTCCAATATCTAAAAGGTCCAGAATGCAAATCATTTATCTTCTTACCAGGACCCTATATTCGATTCTTGTTCAATTGTAATCAAACTATGTTTCCCACTCTGAATGACTTGTCAGTTCTATGTTGATCATTTCTAGCATTGTATTTTTCTCATGACTTCTTGAGTTCCTTGGTACTTGCAAGTAGATCTTCCCAATATTATCAAAAAATGTTTCTTCTCTCAATGCATCTCCTGTGAAGTCCTCCCTCACTCCTCGTTGCTTCCCATATACACCATCCAAGGGTGAAGGTGGTAAATATCCAAAGAAATTTTCAAAAGGTGACTTACCAATAGAAGTGTGTACTACTTTGTTATAAGAGTGTTGTATATAGGTTATATTTTCATCCCAGGTCTTTGGATTCTTCTGATTGTAACCCCTCAAAATATGCACCAAAGTCATCTTGACTAATTTTGTCTCCCATTTTTATGTGGATGGAAAGTTGTAGATCTCTTCAAATTAGTGTCCATGTTCTCCCACAATGTAGTCCAAAATGCACTAAGAAATATGGTATCCATGTTTGAGATGATGATCCTTGGCATTTCAAAGTGCAACCAGACCTATTCAAAGAACTTGTTTGTTGCTTATTCTTTGATATTCTTTTCACAAGGCATGAGAATGCACATCTTGTTGAACCTGTCAACTACCACATATAGATAGTAATGTCCCTTCTTGGTTGTTGGTAAACCTCCCACAAAATCCATAGAAATGTTTTCCCAAGGTTGAGTGGGTACAAGTAAGGAATGGTATAAACCTTGCTTCTTGTTATTGGGCTTGTTGGTACAACAGAGTATGCATCCTCTAATATACTATCCTACATCTTCTTTCATACTAGGATAATACACATACCTTTATAAGTTAACAACCATATTCCCCATGCCAAAATTTATTGCAACCTTGGAGGTGTGAGCCTCTTTGATAAGATGAAATATTTCACCTTTAGGAACATATATTTTTTATATCTTATATAGGAACCTATTTTGGAGATGATATTCAACCTTATTGTCACCTTCTTCTATACAAATTTGGCCCTGTAGTTTCTAAAACACCTCCTTGAAGTCATCATCTTCTTTGTATGTCTCTCTATTTTCATCACGGGTAAAAGGATCCATGTGCAACAGAGTTCCCAAAGATGTAATATTAGATGTGGGTGGCCTTGAAAGCATGTCTTCCAACCTATCTGTGTTTCCCTTCTTATACTTGATGACTAGATGAAATTGTTGTAAAAAACACATCCAATTGTAATGTATGGTTTGTTGTAGCTTACTCTATACCTACAAATAATGTAGTGGTTATAGATCTACGTGGATGATGGTATCTTTACCCATCATGTAGTGCTTCCACTTATTGATAGCTTGAACTAGGTCATATAGTTCCTTGTCATAGGTAGGGTAGTTAAGAACCACCCCATGAAATATTTCATAATGATATCATACATTCATTCTTCCATGCATCAAAACTACTCCCACGACATACCCACTTGCATTTTTCTCCACTTCAAAAGGATTTTTCAAGTCTGGTAATGCGAGAATTGATTTTTTATTGTTCTTAATTTTTATCTCATAGGAATCCTTGTTATAATTATTCCCCCACTAGAAAATCTCACCACTCACTGTTATGGTGCAGAGTGGTGCATCTAGCAATAAAAATAAATCTATGAACTTCTACAAGTATTGTGCTACCCAAAACAAGCTCCTAACTTCAGTGACATTTGTAGGTACTAGCCATTTCATGATGGCCTCAATCTTTGTAGGATCTATTTTTATCTACCTTCCACCGATCACATACCCAAAATACACTAGAGACTACTTAGAAAACTCATACTGATTGAGGTTAGCTAGTACTTGGTGCTTCTTCAAAATATCTAAGACCTGCATGAGATGTGAGATGTGATCCTCCCACGTAGCACTATAAAATAGTACATAATCCAAATAGACTATAAAAAATGAATCTAGATATGGGTGTAATACATAATTCATCAATATCATAAATGTAGCTGGTGCATTACATAAACCAAATGGAATGACCAACTATTCATACAAACCGTTCCTTGTCTTAAAGATATTTTTCTAGGTGCATCCTTCCTTGACATGTACCTATTTGTATCTCGATTTGAGATCAAACTTGGTGAAACATTTAGTGTGTTGTAATTGATCTAATATATCATTGATCCTAGGTAGAGGGAAAAAATTTTGTAGTGTAATATTTTTCATTTCTCTATAGTCAATACACATTCACCATGTCCCATACTTAGGATAGGTGACCCACAAGGTGAAGTTCTTGATCGAATCACACCCTACAACTACGTCACTTCATTTTATTCAATAAAGGATTATCTATACAACCCTATGTTCGACAATAGGGAGTCTCACAATAACTATATTTCATGCTCCACTTCCCTCTTGGGTGATATCCCTTTAGGATACTGGAACACTCCTTTGTAGGCCTATAAAAAATTATTCAAATTATGTTTCTACTCTTTCTTACACCCCTCTAGGGACGCATTTAATTTTATTGACTCATCATCATATTATTTTTCACTTAATAAAAGTAAAACATTTTTCTTACTGGAACTAATCAACTTCTTGGCTTGGTTGGCACTTGCCAGTGAGATCTTACATTTACCTTTGTGTGTGTTGATTACGTAGGAATCTTCCCATCCTTGATCAAGTGGTACTGTTGGAATCTCTACATGAAGGTTTCATCCCTCATATACATGTGGGGGCTCCAAAACACTACACCACACACGTGCAAGGTTACTAAATCCAACACCACTTCATCATTAAATTTTTCACTTACACAAAATTTAATCTTACACTATTTCATTATCTTGATCTTTGTATCCTTGTTTACCCAACCCAATGGATAGGGGATAGGATGATCACAAACCTCTAATCCAATATTATTGAATAGATCCATTGCTATGATATTATCCTGTTAACTATAACCAAATAGAGCACCTATCTTGGTTTTCTTGACCTGGATCTTGATGTGGAAGATTTTGGTCATGTCCTTCTCTTCCTGGTGATGAAGGATAATTAGATTATCCTCCTTATACACTGATGTGAATACTATATTATCATCCACATCGGAGCTTATTTTTACTTGATTGCTCAAATTCATGGCTAGAAGATTTTTTTTCTTTGCATCCTTCTTCTGGTTCTTTGGGTTCAAATCTTGATGTAGTTTCCAACACTTTTCCTTAGTGTGACCATCAATTTTCAAATGGTTAGAATGGTTGATTGGATCCTTATATTGATGTGTAGGTTCTTTCATATTCTTATCCTTTCCCCACCTTCCACTTCTTCTTCCCTTCCTTAGAATCTTTCTAGTGTTATTTCTACTTAGACCTACTTGGTTTCCCTTTCTTGTGGCCTATGTTTTCAAGATAGTGTTCTTCTAAACATTCTTTGTCCACTATCCTTGGATTCAAAAGAATCACATTCTTTCATATACTACTATTTAAAACCCCCATATACTTGAGGAGTACATCTAGGTTCTTAGGAGAGATACCCAACATGATGGCCATCTTTCTGAACTTATCGATGTACTCTTGTACACTCTACCATTGTATTTTCCTAAAGTAATTCCAATGGATCCATCGGTCCTCTACATAGCCAATAGGATAGAACTGAGACTGAATGAGGGTTTTCAAATCCTTCACTTAGTTACTGGTGGATCACCCTCTAGCCTAAGTGTCTTTGTGTGACTTTCCCACCAATTTAAAGCATGTCCCTCTAAATTTCGTCCGACAAATGATATATTTTTCTTCTCATCTATATGGTGAATGTTGAAATAAACTTTTAGTTCTTGTAGCCAATTATTCAATTTTAATGCATCGATATCACCTTGGTATGGATTTATGTCTRCTTTCTCTTCCTTCTTGAATAGGTATTATGAAGGGTTAATGACACTGAAATTGGGATTCTCTTTCTCAAGTTCTTTCCTTGAATCCTTTTTTGGGTATTCATTATCTATCGATTTCCCCTTTGATCCGATCCATGTGTTAGAGACTCCAAACTCCCTGAATAGTCCAAGATTTCTTAATAGATCCATCGTGAGGAGGGAGATATTGTGAGAGATATTGGTGAATTTCTCTTCCAGCCTTACAAATCTCTCTTCTACTAGATCTTGAGGGTTGTTGTTAACAAAATCATCCACCATTTCTATGGTTTTGCAACTTTTTGCTGAAGCCAATTTATAGATCCTATAAATTTCCACAAATATACCAAATAAACCTTCTCTAATACCAATATTATTTGTAAACTATCATGGATATTCCACTGGACATTTCTTCACAATAAATCTAATAAAATACTGAAACATTTACCATGAAGGTTAATTATGATAGATCTCATATGCTTTGATTACTGGTTTTCTACTTAAAATGTATGAAATAGATGAAATGTGAAAAATAGAGAACACAAGTAAATAATCACATACCATCCACAAATAAATGCAATATATAACATGGGAAACCCAATATAGGATAAAACCCAACTAGAAGGTGAGTTCGCTCTGCTCTCTTTTCTTCAAATGAAAGTACAAATAAAGAGGCACCCTCTGTCGATTTTACATTGAAATTGTGGCCTATATGGTTGCTAAAAAATCTCTCCTCCTCTATTATTCTCTCAAAATACCACTGCTAGGTGTTATGATCAAATATGTGTTGAACACACCGCCCACACTAAGAGGGGGGGGGTGAATTAGTTTGTGGAATTTTCTATCTTTTCTTCTTCTTACAAGTTAACAGTTAAAACATATTTGAACAAATTAAGAACAATCAAATAATAATCACAATGGACACAACAGATGCCAAATGTTTGCATATAATTTATATGAATATATGTGAATATAATAATAAGGATTTTCCCATCACCAACTATTTTGTTTCAACACCAACTGAATTAAGGAGAACCAACTCCTCAGAGAGAACCAACTCTTAGGTAATACCCAACTTGCTGATAGAACACACTCTATCCAAATAGAGTTCAACCAAATCTAATAGCAGTGATTCATTAATGAATAAATTTTGCTTCATGATCAGAGGTGTACAATCAACACTCATCATGACACTTCATCCTCTGTTTGAAATTCACATCTACTTCGTTTTATCTTTCCTTTGATATCCACGCCTTCCTCACTTCATCTTTCCTTTGATATTCACGCCTTCTTTCACTTCTTCTTATTTTTGAGATTCCCACAGACCTCAAGTCTGTATCCCCTTCATTTTTCTCTATAGGATGCTCTTTCTCAGTGAGCCTCTCTTTTCCACAAGCCCGTCTACTTCTTTCACAAAGCACACCCTCTAGTGAACCAATCATGGTTGTATTTATACTTGCTTATGCTCATAACTTGTTTAAGTTATTGAGCCGACCTGTGAAATAACCAACTTGTTTATTAACAAATTTGGGACCACCAGAGATCATTGTTTTGGGTCTTCATCGTTAAAACTTGCATCCCCTCTTCTTTCATAAATCAATCACAAGATGGACCAATTTTCTTCGTCTTTGTGATAACAAAAATAGGTGCTTCCTTCAAACCATGTTCATATGATCATAGGCGTAGAACCACAGGCTTAATAATATAAGCGACACTTTGCTTTCTTCCTTTCAAATATTTTTACCATATAACCAATGGAAGTGACCTCATGTGAGGCGAGATGAGTGCCTGAGCACTTATCAATTCAACGACCATGAGTCATTCTCCTAAAATGGGTGAATGTTGTAACTTTGACACTTCGCCCTTTGGGTCTTCATGACTTCCAACCTTTCAAATCTCCCGAATAAAATATCGCTGAACAGATCAGACGGTTCACATTATATCATGGAACCAGATCAATGGTCATATTCAATCCTTACATCTATCCTTCATTTCTTAATCCAACGACCAAGAATTAATCAAGCAATGAGATGGATGGCCACCTTTTACTCCGCAACTTCGTCTATTATGATTACACTATCCTTCCACTGTATTTTGATCAACAGTTGAGAATGCAACTAAACATCAGATCGATGGTCGATATCTCCTTCAGGTCTCTGGACTTCGGATATTTCAAATCTCAACCCATTCTTTCCTCTGTACGTCAATCTTCTGGAGCTGACAAAATGCTGACGCGTGTCCCTCTCAAATTAACAGTCAAGATCTCCTTTCACGTCTCCAAGATTCAGAATTCTCAAGCCTCAACTTTCACCGTAGTATGATCAACGGTTGGGAATAATCTCGAGGCAATCTTTCAGATCGAATGACTTATGTCTGCTTCGGGACTTCAGCGTTCGGTACTTTGGCGGTTTCGAATAGATGCGGCTCCATTTTCCTTCGAAGTGATCACCTGCTGTGGTAAGTCATAATACAGTGGAGACCGCTTACTGTCGGTTAACATTTAGGCTTACTCTATCCTTCCACTAAAGTAGATTGATGGTTGAGAGCACTTCCAAAGAGATCTTATATTGACAAATGAGAGTGACTTCGGACCTTCTTCCTTTGGGACTTCGAGACTTTTGACATTTCTTGGTGGTGACACTCCTGAAGCAATTCTCCCGGAGTGACGTAACTTGCTTACATCACTTGTTGACATGGCATGAGCCAATTTCCTCTTGACGCTTGTCATCATTTGATTATGCCATGTGTATTTGTTGATGTGGTCTGTTGCGTGTCCTTGCTGATGTGGTCTGATGACCAACAACCTTGATCCAATGGTCATTGTATATCCTCCAAATTTGACGGTTCTTATTCATTTCAGATTTTCGGGCTTTGGGTATTTCACTTTTCAAACTTTTCGGAGCGTAATCTCCTCGCAACTTTAGATCCGAACTAAATTTTGTTCATCGATCATTAAATTAGATCGATGGATCTATCTGTCAGCTATGTAACTCTTCTAGCTTATCCTGTCTTTCCACTTTGAAATGATCCGACGACTGAAAAAAATTTGCATTTCGGGAATTTCAACTCTCAGTCTCTCCATAGCTTAACCTCCTCACAAATTTAGACCCAAAGTGAATGTTGTTTATTTATCAGGGTCTTAGATCAACAAACTGATATTTCTATGATGCAACTTTTCTAGCTTATCCTGTCCTTCCACTCGAAAGTGATCCAATGGTTGGCGGGAATTCACATAATCGAATTCTCAATCATTTTTCCCTGCTTATTCTTTCCTTCCACTGAAAAGTGATCCAATGGTTGTGAATATTCTCAAAGCATATCCATGATCGAGGATTATTTTGGAGCTACAACTTGTGAATGATTTAACTCAACACCCAAACTCCACAATTTGTCCCTACCCTTGATCTGGCGATTTCTCATCCGAACGACATGATCGTCCAATGGCCCTCAAGCCCACGATCACTCATATGAATGTCGTCCATTATATGAGACGATCAACACCGTCAATTTCCTTGATCGGACAGCTTCTGAGACTTCTCACCTTTTCTGGTGCAATGGTCGACCTCTCAATATTTCCATCGATCCAAACGACACTTCTACAATGCACTTCTTCCTTCTGAGATTTGGTATTCATTCGCTAACCCTCCTAAGATTTTATGATAGGAAGTTTGTTGATCCTATCATGATCAACAATAATAAAAAAATTCTTCATCCTATCTCTACATTTGCTAATGTACTGTGTTTTCCCTTCTGAGCTTTTGATCTTCATACTGTTCACTCCTCCTTCTGAGATTACACTTTCGATCTCTGCATATTATTTGACATATTCTACTAACTGATATATTTTTGACATCAATGACAATCTCATTTGTGGTAATTCATCATTAACAACATATCATCACATCGATTGTTGACATCAATGACAATCTGTCCAACAATCTCCCCCTTTTTCATTGAGGGAAACATACTAAATTCATATACAAAACTCCCCTTGTGATGATTCTTTCTTCGTATGAAGTTTTCTCTCCCCCTTTGACATCAATGGAAAAGTGTTTTTTCTCCTGTGGTAAAGCTCTATATGTTACTGACTGGAATCTTAACTTGGGTAACACTTCTTGCAATTATGTTCTTCCTGCCATAACTAAATGACTCCCCCTATCAATATGCTCTCTCTCTGCTTCTGACTACTCTCCCCCTTTGTTTCTGAAAAGGTAGTTCTTCCTGACAAGTTTTCTCCCCCTGTTAACTAAATTCTTATCTCATTTCATTGGGATTTTTGTGTTTCAAATGAGTAGTCTTCTTGATACAATTTTTTGTAGTGATCGAGTCTTTTCAAGACTTAATATAATTACTTTCTTATTTACTAACCAAAACTTCTCTTGAGTTTTTATTGAATGTTCTCCTCTTGTTATTTCTACAGGATGTCATGTACCTCATTTTGTACATCAGAATGCTTCTTCAGCAGATGCCACCATCCTATTGGAACACTGCACAATTGTAGCTCATCTTATTCAAATGACTCTTGGATTTTCTCATCGATTCTCATTGGTCTCTAACCAGATGTATCTGTATTTATCCAAGATGCTTATTTACTGTACATTTATCTAAATTTGTCAGAGACAACTTTATACTATGCTTGTCACATGACTGCAATTCTTTTTGCAACAATTAACTTCACTTATGTTCACTTGTTCAGTCTTTGCTACCCACATCTGTGAGTGTCCTGGTTTCTTGAACTTTTTTCCTTGATCTTCTATTACTACAACTTCATTTTTCTTCCATGTTCCATTTACTCCTTTTGTCATGCTGTATGAAGAATTTCTCATTGACTATTTTCTTGAGTTCCAACAATTATAGGCTTTGTGTCTATATCCACCACAACTATAACATCTCATAGTGTAACAATGTGCAAAAATATGTCCAACATGATTGTAGTTTGAACATATTATACTGTTGTTGAAATTACTGACTTGTTTTCTTTCATGATGCCTACAATCCAAGGATTTATGACCATATTCATTACAAGAAAAAAAAATAACCGTTAAAAACACTTTCATACCTTCTTTGAATCATCCATGAAGGTGTCTCTCTTCTGAACTTGCTTTGAGGTATATGAATAGATTCTGGATGTCTTCCTTGATCTGGTCTTTTAAATTTTGTAGTGTTGCTTTTATTCTCTGGATGTGAAGAACCTGAGTCATACCTGCTTTCACTTTTTACAAATGAAGGATTTGTTTCAGATCTGTCTTCATCGTTTACAACTAAAGGAACTGTGTTAGACCTGTTTTCACCTTTTACAAATGAAGGACTTGCATCATATTTTTTATGAGTACTAATTTATTCCTTCTTGTATCCAATACCAGATTTGTCATTTGGTGATCTCTGACTATCCAAGATCCCATCCAGGGTCATAGAGTTGTTCAAGAACTTTATTTGGGTGTATGACTTCTCAACCTTCTTTTTAAGATTCACAACTTATGCTTCCAGCTCATGACATGATTCTTCCTTTTTTTCCAATTGGTTCCTTACTACCTTCTCTCTCCTTTTGGCTTCTTCAAGTTGGATTTTAAGATTGACATAGCTTTCCCTTAGTTCTTTTAGATATGTAAGGTTTTTGCTTGGTTCATCATCTTCCTTCTTTTCTTCTTTTNCAATATTTTGATCTCTTTTTTTTTTTTTTTTCTAATTGAATTTTTTTCTTAGATATGCTTTCTTTATTGTCTTTGATCTTTTCTTTTATTCCCAGGATATGATTCTAATTGCTAAGCTCATCATCTTCCTTCTCCTTTTATTTTACTTGACTAATTTCTTTCTTCATCTTCTCGATATCCTCTTCTTTCTCTTCTAACTGAATGTCATGCTCGTATATTATCTTTTCATTGTCCTTGAGCATTTCCTTTATTTCCAAGACATGCTTATGACTCTTTTCAAGAAATTATTTAGTGTAGTCATGAAGATAGCTATAGTCTGATTCATTATGGTCATATAAGTATTCACATAGACTCCAATCAACCTTTTGTTTGGCCTTTGATAGTTCTTCTTCTACTCATTCAATGGTATAAATGTTAACAGAACATTCTGTTATTGTATTTGAGTCTTCTTCTTCGCTTGTAGGGGAGGATTCAATATCAATGTTATTGCAATCAAAATATTGTGGAGATTCCTTACCTTTATTGATGGCTGAGTCTTCATCTTCATCCTTGATAGGAATGTCTTGTGTGTCTTCAATTTTGATTTGGTACATCTTTTCTAACTTTAGCCATAAGTCCTTGGAAGATGTGCATAATACTATGCTTGCCTTGACTGTATCTAATAATCCATTGAGAAGAATCTTCAATGCCACTTCATTGTTCTTCCTTGCTCTTCTTTGGATTGTAATCATGGATAGATTCTTTTATGTAGGTAAATCCTAGGGCTTGCTTACTACTAAATTCCAAACTTCAGATCCTTTTGACTTCAAATACTGTTTCATATTTTCTCTCCATGAGGAATAATATGTTCCATCAAATAAGGGGGCTTCAATTATGGAGAAATCCATTTGCCCACCCATTTCTTTAGGATCTACCTTCCAGTGGTTAAATTGTGTTGAAGGAAATCAATCTGATACCAGTTTTTTAACAGACTACCCACACTAAGAGGGGGCGGGGGTGAATTAGTGTGTGGAATTGTGTTCAACAATTGGTATCAGAGTGAGGTTTCGATTCTCGGACTTGTTTTCCATCTTATGCTAACTGATATACTAGCGACATCAATGAAAAACTCATTTGTGGTAATTCATTATTAACAATAGATAATCACATCGACTATTGAAATCAATGACAATCTGTCCACAAATATGGAACAAATACAATGCTAAAAAATGGGACCCCTTCTCCTCCTAGTGGCTTGGTATTTAACATCATTTGATAGCCATCTAGGGGTAGGGCTTTAAGTTCCTCAAATCTCAAATATGATAAGGTTTTGGAACTTATAGAATATTCTTGAAATTCCATATATGGCTAGACACATATGCATGAGTAATTGGGGCTAGCATGTCATCCACTTGTACTATGGTGGTCAACACAATAGGTCAACTTGCAAGAGTCATAACGTTTGCATACGAGCTTTGATTGATGTGATTTTTGCATCATTGGAAAGGTATAGATATGTAGAATAGTGTCAAGGGGTCTTAGCTAAATATGAGAAAGTTTTGACCCAAAATAAAATTTCATTTAATGCCTCAAAATGGATCTGGAAGGTTTCAAACCCTAATTTTCCAAAATGGGACCTGCCATTAAAAATACCCTGCAAGTGGATTCCTCCATTTTTTTCCACTTTCAAAGCATAGAGAGAGATGAAAACTAACACAGCTATATAATTTGGATCACAACGACCTTAAATTCATATTAACATATATATTATATTTGTATCAATTTCTATAGGCAATTTGTAACAACTGTTATAGGCAATCCATAGCAACTGTTATAGGCAATCCACAGCAACTAATACATGCGATCCATAGAAATTCCCACAAATAATTCACAACATCAAAAAAATAACTTATAAAGGATATGAGAGATATTCCAATCTTAACTAATAAATAAGGATAGGTTCAAGAAAGGCTCAACCATCAAGAAATATTTCAAAATATTTAAGTACATGCATATCAAAGGGTATACTTAAAATACTCAAAAATATTCTACAGAAGTTGATATTCACCCATAGGGAAGAAATTCCAAAATGTCATTTTCGAAGGGAACCTTAAAAAATCAAGTAAGTAATTCTTGGAGAACATGAATTCTAGGTTGGAAAATTTTAATGACTAAGAATCCATTTCTCCATATAATCATTTTTTCAAACACTTAGTGTCTATACTTTTTCAATGCATTTCCATACACAAGGACATCATTTGTACCTAACTTGATTTCATGGATTTGTTGTAGCATTCAATAATAAAAGAAAATATACACACATGAATGAAGTCTTACAATGATCCACACATGATTATGAAAATTAAATCTATAACCATAGAACTAGAAAAATTAGAAAATGATTAAATTGTAGAACAAAAAATACAATAACACAACATTCGAAGACACAACCATATTACTCATATTATAGGAGAATAATCCTCTAAGTAGACACAAGATAAGGAAACTAAATATTTCTATGACAAAGGCCACCCCTATGCTAAGGATATGAATCCATAAGTGTGAAGTTTAACTTAGCCTACAACCCATAAATATTTCATAGGAATTGAAATTATCTATATCCATCCCAATCAATGAATACTCTTCCCTTATTGGCATATATAAAATAGGAATGATATTCCATTATGTAATAATGAATCACCTTGTTGGCTTTCTATGGTATGACCCGAGTTCTAACTATAGGATTACCAACTTCCCTTCTGCCATCAACCCTTTTGGATACCAGAAGGAAACACAACACACAAAGTGCACTGCACAGTCTCACTGGAGATGGCTTCAATGGGTGGCGGCATGACTCATATGTCTACAACCAAGGGATGGGATGTGTATATTTATCCGAATAATTAGATCTATTCAAAAAATATCTCACGAAACCTCATTTATAAATCTATTCCTAGTAGGACCTTAGCTCAGACCAGTGACTCAACCATTCCAACTGAATTCATTGACCATTATAACAACATATACCAAATGACATAGATTCATCTACTGTAACATAAGATTCATATATGAATACTAACTATGACTCCTCCATTTAGTGTTGTTCTACAGAGTTCATTAGTTCATTCTTAGTGCACAGTATTATTCCATCTATTATTTTAACATATTTATCATATATCTTATTAACTAAAATCTAACTATAAGCAATGAAAACATTCATACACATGACACATATATACCGTGGTTCACCCCCTCCTGGGCTACATCCACAAAGATTTATTGCTTTGGCAATTTATTCATATTTTTCATGCAAAATATAGTGATGTGCACTGTACATTTATTCCTCCATTACAATCGATCTCCACCGATTGCAACAGTCCTCACAAAGATGAGACATCTAACCAATTTCTCAACAAAACCTCCTAACCAACTAAAAGACATTCAAATTAACTCAACAACAACCCTTTCATAGTCCTAATACATTCTTCTTATTCCAAAAATGGGAAAAATACCTTACAAAAACCCTAACCCTAAGTGGGTTAGGTTTGTCCACTTTCCCCTTGACTTAATATCGGCTGGTCCTCGATCCATCTATTCTCCAAGTTAGTGCTTGTCCACTTTCCAACTTCTCTGCAACAGTTTGTCCACTTTGTAACTGCTTTTCTCGGTGCTTCTTTTCCTCTTTTTTCGACATGTTCCCTATTTTCCTCTCTTTTCGATGTGCTCCTTATTTTCCGGCATTGCTTTGATTCTTTCCCAAAATTAGCTTATGTTAATAGGCCCCAAAAACTGGCATCATGACTTGCCCTAAGTCACTCACTAACTTCTGCTTCTTTCATTGCATGTGCTAGTGCTTCATACATCTGTATTGCTTGATGGAATTGCTCCCGAGCTTGTTTTCTCTTCTTGGCCATGGCTTCTACCATCTGCGTGGTGACTGGAGGTTTCAATATTTCTCTTCCCTCCAAGCCTATCTTCTCCACCCTTGATTTTTCTATGTCAATATCCATGACCAATTGTTCATCCTTTTCCTGCACGGGATCTAATTGAGCCTGTCTTGCAATTTATTGCACCCACACTACTTTCCCCTATGCCTGTAGGATCTTCATATCTGTCGCAGTCTTAATTCTCTCACGTAGTGGCATTGTCCTCTATCACTATTTTAAATCTTCCATTGATGCGTTTGTTACCCATGATTTTGGTCATCTTGATGGTGTATTGATGATGGTGCATTCAGGCTCCCAACAAGAACTTTCTCCTGAGAAAAGTGACATTCATCTCTTTCCAGAAAACATATTTTTGAAGAGAGTTCGCAGGATGCTTATAGCCTAGGGTGCGAGAATGATCCATTCTCGTAGGCCACCTTCAGCTAGGGTGCGAACTTCTCGCACTGTGCTCTATACCTAGGGTGCGAACTTGTTCTCAAGCTTGGAAAAAGGAAGAAGTCTCAAGGGTTCTAGAAGGGAATCTTCTAGAGAAAGGATTGGTATTTGAATGGTTATCATTTTACTGGTTTCCCTGATTTGGTGGGATCATTCTCATCCATGTAACCATCTCATTCTCTCCTATATATTGATAGGATTCTCATGAAAAAGGTTAAGCAAGATTAATTGGAGAATTGGTGAATGAATTGTGTGAAGAACCCAACTTGAACAGGAGCTTGGATAATCTAGCAAGTCTATCAAGAGCAATTGGATCTTCTTCATGCAAGGATCGAGCAAGTGTGTGTGCTGGAACCAAAAGTCACTGAAAGGAATCTTGCAACATCAAGGCGATCAGGTTGTATATTCTACTTTCGATTAATATGATACAACGACATGTCCTTTTCCCATAAAGTCATTCTTACTTTATTGTGTAATTCCTTGATCATACACATAAGTTGACGAACGAATATATTTTTCTATCTTCACTTTGGTTGGTTTGTGTTGTCTTGGTCTTGACCTCACGAGAGCACCGGAGTGAAGAGGGAGCAACAAAGACCCTAGGAAGCCATACAAAGTTATGTCACTTGTTCCTCCTAACTAGCTATTTCAGTGGTCGTAACTTAGGGAAAGGGTCATGTCCTATCCAGTTTTGTTCTAGAGCTAGGTGGATCTAGGGAGATCTGTTAGTGTTCGCACCTATCGATTAGTCCGATAACAAAATTGGCGACTCAACTGGGGAAGCAACTCTTTTCTTCATGTTTTTTGGTGTTTTTCCTTGGACATTTGCTCTTGCCTTACCTTTCTCCATTTCTATCAATCTATGAGTCTTCAGGACACCTTGATAGACTCCCTGGGTCCAAAAGCCCCTTCAAATTTTTTGTCTTTTTCCAAAATTTTTCCTAGTTTCAGGCCTTCTCGCACTGAACCCCACAGTAGCCTACGAGAACACCTTGAGTTCGCACTCTTATTTTAAGTCCAGTGTGAGGTTCTCACACTCTGCTCAAAAGTAGCCTATGAGAATGGTCCATTCTCACACTGTGTATCACTGATAGCCTGCGAACCCTCTTTTAAAATTTTTGGATTTAAGATTTTTTCATGTTCAGCTGCCCAGATCAGTATAGGTGTCTAAAAAGAACTTCTTGGACCATTGGTTGATGTTTTCTTGTCTTTGGATTTTGTGCACGATCAATCTTCGGAAAATCAAAGGCTCTTCCTGCCCATCTTTTCCCCAACTCTCATCTCTTGACTTGTCTTAGCAAGGATATACTCTCTGATCCCAGAATCTGAGTGCTTGTTTTGTTAGCAGCCGATAATCGGTTTGAAAGTTGGGATTCTTTGTCTTTCTCATTTGCTCATTATTTGGAATATCATTATTCTCTTGCAATTGAGAGGACTAGTTTTGCTTGCTTGTCGTTTTCGTTTCCATTGAAAGATTGGTTTGGGTTTTTGTTTATTGCTTGTTCATTACTTATTGGTTTTCCTTACCTTCACCACCATGGTGTAGATCCTTTTTGAAAAGTAATAAACATTTTTCTTTTAAAAGCATTTTTGTTTTGAAAATATTGAAAATCAATTGTTGAAATTGTTGAAAAAGAACAAATAGTGAATTGTCATTATTGTGTGATTCGTTGAGATTGCATTTTAAATAAAATTGTGTATCATAGTTCAAGATTGTTCCGGAACACTTCTCTTTCCCTCCCATACATAGGATTCATCGAACGAAAATTGATATATCTCATTCCTATCTATGCATTGTTGGATCATAGTCTTACACAACATCAGTTTCATCTCTGTTTCCTTTGAGTAACAACAGCCCGTAATAACATTGCACAATTTTAAAATTTAACCAGTAACTCTTTTCTAGGGCTCTATTACACCAAAAATTAGCTAGGCTAGCACTTTGGAATAGGCAGAGAGATACACTCTCCAAAGCACAAAATACACAATAACATTTTGTGTTAAGGAGTGTCAAATTCCATTTACAACATTTTGTCCTAGGAAGCCCTTCTCACACAAGGGTCAAACCCGAGGTCGCATTGATATTGACAGAGTTACTCACCATGCTTTGTTGATATCGGTGTAGAGATTGAATGTATTACGGGGTTCACTTGGAGGTATACCCATAATGATGAGTGGAAGCCTCTCGTGCTGATTTCGGGGTAGATACCCTGCCCTTGCGTGTGGATCGGACTGTCGATTGTCCCCCCAGGCTTTATTGTTGTCAGTGGTAACCTTAGTGGCCTATATTTTTAGGTTCTTACAAAAGGTGAATGTGAAGGGGAAAGTCTTCATGGTACCCAGAATTGACGTTGGCCAAACTCACTCGGGCTCCTTGGAGGGTATACCCACGATTATGTGTGGGAGCTTGCACCATGGTGTAAGTCCATTAAGCAGGTCATCAGCCTAACTTTTCCACCTTAGCCTAGCTCCTTCTCGTCTCNAGCCTCTCGTGCTGATTTCGGGGTAGATACCCTGCCCTTGCGTGTGGATCGGACTGTCGATTGTCCCCCCAGGCTTTATTGTTGTCAGTGGTAACCTTAGTGGCCTATATTTTTAGGTTCTTACAAAAGGTGAATGTGAAGGGGCAAGTCTTCATGGTACCCAGAATTGACGTTGGCCAAACTCACTCGGGCTCCTTGGAGGGTATACCCACGATTATGTGTGGGAGCTTGCACCATGGTGTAAGTCCATTAAGCAGGTCATCAGCCTAACTTTTCCACCTTAGCCTAGCTCCTTCTCGTCTCATTGTTGCGACATTGGATTTCATCACCAACTAGTGACTTCGGAATTAGAAGGTCTTGTTTGCTTGGTATTGTTCCCTAGATTTTGTTTACTAGCGCATGCTATTTGTTTACCCAAGTTGACCATAGGTTTTTTATTCGTAAGTTTGTAACTTGTTCACAATAGACCCTCCACATCATTCACATAGAATGAAAGGCTTACCTCCAAAAAACCTGGAAGGTTCTCAACCCGTGCCTACAAGCTCACCTGAGGGCTCTCCTCAATAGAGTGAAGTCCAGGACGTCACCACTCCACAAGTGGAAAGAACTGACTCTCTAGAACAGTTCTGAATTACCAATTCTCGAGAGGAATTTTGACTTTTCCCTGATTCTAAGAGACAGATTATGTGAGTGAATTCTTCCGGAGACTTAGTTGTTGTGTTTTCTAGATCATCGACTGGACCCTTTCCAGGACTTGAGGGCCAATATCTGTTTTGTTCTACTAGAGTTTTTAGATGGGATCTTCTTAGTGCAGGATCAGGCATTGAAATTATCGTCTCACCTACGTTCCCTGAAACCTTTGACCCAGACATAGTTCCTTTTACTACTGCTTATTATTTCCCTGGTACAGACGCTCCACGCGCTGACCATATCTTGACTGTCCCTATAGAAATGGTCCATTACACATACACTACGAGTATTCACACCGGGATTACAACGGCTAGTCAAGCCTCCATCGACACACTTCTCTCGCCCAGTGTCACCCCGAAACTTCCACCTGGATACCATGCATTAAATGCTTCTATTCCCACTCCTACACAAACCCCATCTAGAACTCCTGGTGGTCCCTCTTCTTTTGGGAATTCTCCTCCCGGATTCATTCCAACACTTCCTCAACCCCCTCTAGGAGGACCTTTCTCGTCCTCTACCGGCAGCATCAATCCTGGTGGCACTATTCCGTCGTTCACACCAAATTAGCAGATTCCTGTTGGTGAACAATTTTACAAAGGAGGTTTGAATCAACCCCCTCTGTTAGGGAAAATTCCTATTGGAATGAAAATCCCAATTGGAACACAACCCCCAATTGGAACACAACCCATGATTGGAGGAAAACCCCCATCGACCCCACCCTATGGACAAAACATACCTCCATCCTTGGCCCAGTATTGGAACCATCTAAGTCAACATAATCCTCAATCAATTGGGGGGAAACAACTTGCAGTTGCATCCGTTATACCCCCTAGTATAGGCCAACCATATCCAGGTACGTCCAATCCTATTTGGGGCTTGAATGCTCAAACTCACGTCCCTATTCAAGGATACAATCCCATGAGCTACTTTCCTCCATAACCACCACTGAATCTGCCTGGGTCTTCACATTATATGCAAACTGCTTATGGTCCTACTGGTTTGCTGATGGGGCTCCCTCCCCAAAGCCACCAGTACCCGCATGTGAATAGACAACAACCCTTTTTGGCCACTTTGGATCTCCTGGATCTGTCATGGATTTTAAATGATCTAATTCATCACTCTCCCCAATGGCCTGCTATAGCAGCCAAACTACCATCATACATCCCTAAATTCAATGGAAAAGTGGGAGAGGACCTGAACAATCACGTCATGACTTTTCACCTCTGGTGCTCATCCAACTCTTTGATGGATGACTCTATTTGTTTACGTCTTTTTCAAAGGACTCTCACGGGTTCTTCTGTGAAGTGGTATATAGAATTACCACGAGGTTTCTTTGTTGACTTCAACACCCTAGCTATGGCCTTCCTCACCCACTACCAGTTACATATCCATTATAAAACTTGGACTGAGATTTTGAGTTCTTTTAAACAAACAAAAGCCACTCATATATCTGATCACATTCATGAATGGCGAAGGAGACGACGTCTCATCAAAATTGAACTTCCCGATCAGTTGCTGCTAGAGTGGTTCACAAAATAATTTGTGAACGACATCGCTTGAGACATCGCCATGGGTGGAGTTGGCACAAAAGAACAGGCCATAATTCGTGCTCAATATCTGGACCTCGTTTATTCACAAACGGGTACTCTTTACGACTTACTCCCTGATGCACCTCGTCCTTCCACTTCCACCACTTCAACTACTCCAGCTGTCTCTCATGCAACCAACGGTGTGATTGGCACTTTTCATGCCCGACCACATTCTTCCTCAAGCACCACACCCAAACCTGTTTCTTCTAATGTTCAAAATGCTCCGTCTCCTACCCCTCCCACCGGAAAGACTTCTGAGGTAAATGTAGTTCAATCTACCCCAGCTGGTAAAAACAAATCCAAAAAAGGAAAGGGTAAGAATAAGGAGGAAAAAAATAATTTACAAGCAGAGAAAACCAAAACTCCACTTGTTGACGATAGGAATAAGTGCAAACCTTGATACCCTTGTCTTATCTGTGGTGATGATCACTACACGAAGGATTGTCCATGACGCGTCGAGGTCACTAAGTTCCTTCAAGGAGCCCCGAAAACACCTTCTCCGGCCATTTTGTCCCAACCCTTCCCCTCTCAACAACAGGCCCAATTGGTCATTCATGACCAACCTTCCCCTTCTACTATGTCCTATGTATTAATGTGCACTGGCGATTCAAAGAAGAATGACATTGCACTCACCACTCGATCCAAAGATTATTCTCCCTCTAAAGAGAAGGTTGATGATCTACCTCCTTCATTGGTACAACCCTCTCCTACGACTCCACCTACCAACGGTCCTCTTCATCTCGAACGACCGAGCCTTGACACAGTTCTTAGACCCCCTCCAAAGGGCATCGTTTGGAAATCAGCTTTCAATATTCATGCTTGTGCTGCCCAGAACTATAGCATTGTTGAAGATCTATCCCAAGCACCTTCTACAATGTCTGCCCTCGAAGTCCTTCAAAGTTGTCCCACACAACGGAAGGCACTGTTGAAAGCTATTGGTGGAATCGACTAGATGAACACGAATTTAATAATTTTTGACTTGGAAGATCACATCCCAAGGTTACCCCCTCAAATCTTGTTCCAAATCCAAGTGATTGTCTCTGACAAAAACATTTGTCGAAACATTATCGACGAGGGTGCCTCGACATGTGTCATGTCTCTTACCTGCTGGAAAGCCATTGGGTCTCCCTCTTTGACTGAATCCCAGAACACTCTCAAAGCCTTCAATGGCTCCAGTTTTAAGCCCTACAGTGTCCTTCCTTCATTGCCAATCACACTAGAAGGCAAAATGGTCCAAGTCGAAGTGGAAGTATTTGACGCTCCTCTCGATTACAATCTTTTTCTTGGCCGTAGCTGGATCGATTCCATGCGCATAGTTGTGTCGACTCTCTTTCATGTTGTACATTTCCCACATCAAGGAAAGGTAGTTACCATCTACCAATTATCCTTCTTTAACTCGGATACCCGTACTGGCAATGTACCGTTCATCGCTAAAACCCCACTGGGTTACGAGAATTTCGGTGTAGGTATTCTCAAAGACTCCTCGTTAATGGGCACTTTCCCCATTCCACTGCCCGATGTTCCACACTCATCTATCGCTTCGATTAACATGATCTCCACCTCGATTCATTAAACCCCTGTGTCTTATGACCCATGGATGGTACCTGACCCTAGAGATCATCTTCGTTACGACAAAACAATGACGTTAAGTCTAGTCGAATCTGCCTATCAGGCCATTCAATTGACAACCCCTTCTACCCCTCCTCTTGGTGATTTATCTCCAGATCCTTTTCTTATCATTTTTCCCACAGACGAGATGATCATGTCTGTCATGGAAGACACCCCTTGGGACGATGGACATCACCATTCCATCCTCTTCCTGGAGAAACACACCATCGAGAACTACCAACGGATATCGACCCCGTCGACCGTTGTTGTCATTTAAACTGTTCCTGAGTCCACACATGATGTGTTTTTCAAAGGGAACTTAAGCAATATCTCACCCACTATTCCCCTCGACATATCCATCAAACCTAGAATTGTCGAAAATGTGCATATTGGAGCTTCATGTTCCCTTGACGAAATCGTCACCTACAAATCACTTTTCAAAGAGTTTCATGACGTCTTCGCCTGGAGCTACGAGGAAATACTGGGTATCGACCCCGACATTTTGATGCATGAGATCAAGACATATTCAGACGCTAAACCCGTTCGGCAATGCCTTCGTCCAGTTCACCCACGTAAAGCGGCTGTTATCAAGCTTGAAGTTGAGAAACTTCTAAAAGCCATCTTTATTTACCCGCTGGCCCTCACTGATTGGGTTACCAATCTTGTCCTGATTGATAAGAAACAAGGCACAATCCGCGTATGTGTTGATTATAAGGATATCGATAAATCTTGTCCTAAGGACAACTTTCCTACCCCCTTCGTCGATCAAATTGTTGACGATTGCGTCGGAAGAGAAATATTCTCTCTGATGGATGGTTTCTTTGAATAAAATCAAATCAATATTGTTCTCGAGGATCAACAAAAGACTGCTTTTATTTGTCCTTGGGGCACTTTTGCCTATCGAAAACTCCCTTTCGGTCTCAAGAACGCTGGCACAAATTTTCAACGCGCTATGTCTTATGCCTTCCATGATATCAAGCACATTGTGCAACCATATCTAGACGACTTACCCGCTCATTCTATGCATCGATTCGATCATCCCATCCATCTCCGAGCCATTTTCGTCTGTTGTCGGTTTTACCATATACGCTTGAATCCTCACAAGTGTGTTTTCTGCGTGGAATCCGACCGATTTCTAGGCTTCATTGTTTTGCATCACGGGATCAGGGTAGATCCTTTAAAGGTCGAGGTGATCCTTAATCTCCCTCCTCCTTCTACACTTCACCAGTTACAAAGTTTGCAAGGGAAAGAAAACTTTCTTCATCGTTTCATCCCAAACTACGATGAGATAACTCATGGATTTACGCGACTCCTCAAAAAGGGGTCTGAGTTCGTATGGTATACTATCGCAAACAAAGCCTTTGAAGCTTTGAAACTGTCCTTGACACGTGCTCCTCTTCTCTTCCCCCCCGATTACATTCGTGATTATTTCCTCTACCTCGCAGCCTCGGATTACACCATCGCTATGGTTCTCGTTCAAGAGGATGATTCTCATGATGAACATGTTATCTATTACTTGAGTCGAAGTCTAACGCTTACTCAAACCAAGTACCTACATGTCGAAAAACTGGCCTTGGCAGCCGTCCAAGTAGTCCAACGCTTCCAGCACTATATCCTCTCTCGCAATACTACAGTGATTTCTAACTGCAACCCTATGCAACACATTCTCACATGTCAATTGCTAGGGGGAAAATACTCCAAATGGATTGTGATACTCCAGGAGTTTGACTTGGAATTCGAACGAGCCAAGTCCAAGAAGTCCTTAGTGTTTGTCGAGTTGATATGCGACTTTCCCTACTCTCAAACGAAAAATGTAGCAGTCGATTCATTACTTGATGAATCCCTTTTCCTCATTAGTTTCGATGATCTTTGGTATGGTGATATCATCATATATCTCCAAACCCATAATTTTTGGCCCAATTTGTCCAGTATTGATCGACATCGAATATGCTACCAACCTTGTCAATATATTATCCTTGGGGACACTCTTTATCATCAGGGGATTGACTCAGTTTTTCAACACTACCTTACGTTCGACGAAGCCGAGAAATCATTAAATGACTACCATTCCAGAGCCTATGGTGGTCATATTTTCGGGTATGTTAATGCCCAGAAGATCTTACGCGCAGGGTATTTTTGGCCTTCTTTATTTAACGACTACATAATCACCGTCCAAAAATTCCATGCCTATGGGGCATCGATTTCATGACATGTCACCCCCACTTGGCCCGGAGGCATGGATACATTATTGTAGCCGTAGATTATTTTACGAAATGGGTCGAGGCAATGCCGAAATTTGACAATACTGGAAAGACCGCAACATTATTCATTTTTAATCACATCATAGCTCATTTTGGTGTTCCCTAGGCTATCGTCACTGATCATGGTAGCCACTTTAATAACTTCATGATGTCTGAAATCACTGAAAAGTTGGGTCTTCTCCATGAAAACTCAACGCCCTATTACCCACAAGCCAACAGCCAAGTCAAAGCGATTAACAAAGTTCTCATAACTATTCTCCGACGAATGATAGGGATTCACAGAACAAGTTGGCACACAATGTTGTTTTCAGCATTGTGGGCTTACCAAACATTCGCTAAGTCTGCTACTAGGTTTACACCTTTCCAGTTAGTCTATGGTTTGGAATCCATTCTCCCGATCGAATGCGAGATACCCTCTTTAAAACTAGTTGTTGAACTCCTACCAAACACTTCTGCTGAGGAAGAATGTCTTTTGTATATTATGCGATTAGAAAAAATTCGATGCGATGCTACCCTAGTCATAGAATCCCATAAAAACGTGTCAAGGCCCAATACGACAAACATGTCAAGCCTCACGTTTTCTCCGAAAGAGATCTGGTTCTCCTCTACGAACAAGATTGAGATATGCTAGGAGCTGGAAAATTTGAAGCCATGTGGTGAGGTCCTTACATCGTTAGACGAGTTTTGGAAAAAGGAGCCTATGAGTTAGTAGNGTAGATTACGATGGTATCCCTTTGAGTGAACCTAGAAATGGGTTTTACTTGAAGAAGTACTATGCATAAGATCACCTGTGCACGAGTACTTGTATTTTTATTGTATCATACTTCTTGTGTTACTGTAGTTTGATTTTGTCATTATCTTGTCTCTGCCCTTATGTGATGTTGTGTTTGATTTCCAGATGTCAGAGCCTTCACTACCCTACATTGGCTTTGTTGATGGTGCTAGCCATAGTACTCAGAACCTTGCTTCTGTTGCATGGGCAATTTACAACCCTACAAATGAACTTGTCAATTTACGAGGTGTGTGCCTCGGCCGTGCGACCAACAATATTGCAGAGTATAGCACCATTATGGAATTGTTGTTTGATGTTATCTCGCTCGGTATTCATCACTTGGTTGTGCGACTTGATTCACAACTCGTAGTACTACAGTTAAATAATGTCTATGCTATTCGAAGTCCTACTTTGTTACGGGTGTATTTGCGAATTCGCCTCTTGAAACGTTATTTTGATTATATTGAATATCAACATATTCCTAGATGTCTAAATACATTAACTGATGCATTAGCTAACTATGTATTAGACAAACATTTGGGTCATTTATAAATCAATCACATCAACTTTCACACAACAAAAGATAAACCGGTAGAAGCCGTATGTATATATAACGATCAAAAAGTTTTTTACAAAAAAGTTTTGTCCGAGGACCAAAATTTCAAAATCTAAAGCTCATAGCTTCTACAAAGTGACATCGTGGATGATGTTCACAGTAACACATGACTACCCAGGCAACCCTACAAAGCATTTGGCCAATGGACTCTGACACTCCTACTGTATGACACTGATAACGTTGCGGAACCTCCCCAAGGGGCATGTCTGGAATGTCTGCTGTCAAACCCTCTAGGTTTTGTTCCATCGCTTCATAATATTTGATGTCCCATCGTGGCACTAGAGCCACCTCTCCTCATCACTAAATAGGAGAAGTACCCAAAGGTCGATAAGGCCCCACATCTGTGTCATCAAAAAGAATTTTGGAATTAGACCTTGGATGAACATAAAAACATTTGCATATGATAAAATTCACAAAAACATTTAAAAAGAAAAAATGTGTACTTCTTACCAATATCCCCCCACTGAGCGCCCTCAGGTAGGGCCAAGTCTGGATCTCCTTGGAATTCCAACCCGACATAGGAATAATCATCAACCATCAACATCTGTGGTCGCAACCAGTCGAAGAAGGCATCATTGTATTTGATAATTGGTCCAGCTATGTGTCGGGCCATGAGCTGACACCACCTCAACATTCTTGAATCCGTTGGAGCCGGTAAACCCCACTCAACCTGCAACCTCAATAAGGGAACCCTATCAAGAAATAAGGACACCAACAATGACCCGTATCTGAATTGCTTCAGGTTGCCTCGCCTACATTTAGTTAACTGCCTCTTCATGCTACGAAGGACTGTGTCTGCCCAATTAAAAACATGAGGCTCAKTACACTCTATGGAATACTAAAAGTAGCTCTGGAGAGACATGTGAGGAGTAGCACTCCCAACCATACGAGMAATGGTGAACAAAATAGTGTGAAGGGTCAAATCCTGCACTCCCCAAATGACTACMTTTCCTTTKCTCCTTTCCGCCTCTGGAACACAGTGCAAATGGTAGTATTCCTTCATGGGCAGCCCACCACCTCTGCTACCAGTCAGGCTCGCATGGTACCCATGCCGTGACAGTCCTGTAAAGAAGTAAATGTCCTCAATATCCAAGGACAATGTGTGGAACCCTACATGGAACACTTATTGGTMTGAGTCCCACATATGCACAAGGTACTCTAATAACCTGACTTGGACCCTCATACCCAGGATACAAAAGAATTTTAGGAGACCATAGTCTCACAAAGTGACAACGGTGCCTAGATGATTCCCGAAAATTGCATCATCTTCTTCATGCTCTCTTTCAAGCCATTCCATAACCATGGTGATAGCCAAATACCTGCATAAGAAACACAAGAAGAAGTTCAACAACTCTATTCAACACTTGGTATCTTTTTCATTGAGTAAACTTCAAAGAAAATTTTCACTTTGCGGTTCTCGCAGGTGCCTTTGGGGTCACCTGCGATAATGATGCATTCTCATAGGTCCYGTGTGGCTGGCCTGGGAGAATTGCTGAGCGCAATTTTAACCCCCAAAACAAACTCAAAAACATGATTTTTACCAATGAAAATGAAAAATTGAACCATGAAAAGATAGAGGACAAGGAGCTTACCTCATTTCCAGAGACTGTTCGTTGAATGGATTCTCGTACCTCTTGCAATCGAGCGCCGAATTTCAAGGGCAAAAGAGGGGTTTTGGACTAAAATATTGGTAAAGTTACAATGACTATGGTAAAAAGAACTTTTAACCCCTTATATTTACTTTTACCATTTGTTATGGGTTTTTATAATTATTTTATTTTTTAAACCTAATGTCTAATACCCTTATGAGTGCAACTTTTGCAGACATAACGAACTCGATGTTCATGCATAGGGATATGGATATTTTTTCTCTTCTTCATCGCATGTTTTGATTGTTTTTCATGGTTTTTGTACAAAACCTCGAGCTTGGTCTTTGTTCGTTCTCATGCTCGAAAATACATGAGAACGTGATCAAGCACACTTTTATCACTTTTTCGGGCTCAACAAGGTTACATGAAAAAGGAACCCCCGGGAGTCCACTTTAAGCTCTTTTTAGACTCTCTAAACATGAAAAGATCGTCGAGAAACCTTGCTATTTTTACGCTCGTTAAAGTATTTGAAGAAAGTGTCTGTTGGGCAATAATTTATCTCTTTTTCGGTCCCATCAAACTATTTTACGAAAAAGGAACTGAGAGAGTTCTCTTTTAAGTGTTTTTCCAGACTCTATAATCATGAAAAACCTTCGAGTTTTCTATCTTTGGACTTGTTAAACAAACATTGACAGACCCACAATGGGACTGAACCACTCCTTCCTAGGGTTCGTTAAACATACTCCGAAGGATGAGCTTACATCAAAAATCATATGTTATCCTCCTCAAGATTGCATAAAAATAAAGAGGCACTCGCTAGAAATGGCGGGGGAAAATTTGGGAAAGGGATGTGTTTTCGTATTCATATTATTGGCAGTAAGTGTCGCTCTTGAACATGACACCCCCTTATTCATTATCTGAAGCTAGTTTGGAAAATCCACTTGTCTCTCATTCGATTTGCTACAAGGTCATACCCTGCATCGTCTCTGAGTCAATGCTGCCAAATCATTGGTCGTGTCATTCATATGTTCAAGAGAAGTCCATCCAAAACCTCTATTGAGTCGGCCATCTGTAGTTGTCCATTCTCTCCATGTTGGCCTTCCTTGTGTCCAGTCCAACTTACATCATAGTCTGTTTCACCTTCAAAATATGTTACTCATTTTGTGTTATTGATGGGGGATACATCAAGGCCCTCCTGTGACGAGTTTTGTTCCGTCGACTCTAGCTCATTATCCGGAAACAAGACTTAGAAATTCTTTGGTACCTTGGGACTTGCATCCCTCAATGGCAGGTTTCCTCGCTTTCGACAGTGGGTTTACATCATTGACCCCTGATCGAAAGATTTCGTTGGATGTTCAACCTCAAATCATTTATTCACATTCGGTGGATTGTACTAGTGTACCTTGGGAGTCGCTGACATTAATGGTGATTTCCCTCGCACTTGTTAACGGTTTCTTCAATGACCAGTAATCAAGTGGTTTCTACCATGTTTGACTTCGACACATGTAATCACATGGTTAGATTCATACTTTTGGGTGATGGGATTGAAGACCCTGGATCTTATCCTGTTGGTCCAGGTTGCGATGGAATACGTATAATTTTCTGACACATAGATCCACTTTGTATGTCTCATGGCTATGTCGTCTCTATTTGAATTTTCTTGTATAGATCCACAGTGTATTCTTGGTGGCTATGCGATATTTCGACGGCATGGATCCATGGTGTATGATTGGTGGCCATGACCTATGTTTATGATGCCATCCATTTGTGATCTGAGTATGGGAATTCATACCTTAGAACTAGTATGATATTCTCCAGATACTTGATTGTTCGTAGGTTTCCGATTAGGTGCGCTCCTGGTTTCCGACACACACATGCAGTTTACAAAGTATTTCGAATGTCACTGATTATGGCCTCATACTTTGGGGGGCATTTTGTTACCCATGATTTTGGTCATCTTGATGGTGTATTGATGATGGTGCATTCAGTCTCCCAACAAGAAATTTCTCCTGAGAAAAGTGGCATTCATCTCTTTCTAGAAAACATATTTTTGAAGAGAGTTCGCAGGCTGCTTATAGCCTAGGGTGCGAGAATGACCCATTCTCACAGGCGACCTTCAGCTAGGGTGCCAAATTCTCGCACTGTGCTCTATAACTAGGGTGAAAACTTGTTCTCAAGCTTGGAAAAAGGAAGAAGTCTCGAGGGTTCTAGAAGGGAATCTTCTAGAGAATGGGTTGGTATTCGAATGGTTATCATTTTACTGGTTTCCCTGATTTGGTGGGATCATTCTCATCCATGTAACCATCTCATTCTCCCCTATATATTGATAGGATTCTCATGGAATGGGTTAAACAAGATTAATTGGAGAATTGGTGAAGGAATTGTGTAAAGAACCCATCTTGAACAGGAGCTTGGAGACTCTAGCAAGTATATCAAGAGAAATTGGATCTTCTTCATGCAAGGATCGAGCAAGTGTGTGTGTTGGAACCAAGAGTCACCAAAAGTAATCTTGTGACATCAAGGCGATTAGGTTGTATCTTCTAATTTCGATTAATATGATACAACGACATGTCCTTTTCCCACAAAGTCATTCTTACTTTATTGTGTAATTCCTTGATCATACACATAATTTGACTATTGAATATATTTTGCTATCTTCACTTTGGTTGGTTTTTGTTGTCTTGGTCTTGACCTCATGAGAGCACCGTAGTGAAGCAGGAGCAAGAGAGACCCTAGGAAGAAATACAAAGGTATGTCACTTGTTCCTCCTTACTAGCTATTTCAATGGTCGTAACTTAGGGAAAGAGTCTTGTCTTGTCCCATTTTGTTCTAGATCCAGGTGGATCTAGGGAGATCTGTTAGTGTCTGCACCTACTGATTAGTCCAATAACATCATGGACCCTATCCTCCTTTCCTTGCAGCTACTGCAATCTTCAATCTTCTCATACTTGCATCCACAGCTGGCCACTGTGCTCCAACAACTCTGTCATCCTTTGTATAGCCTATGCTATATTTTATGCAAGTTCAGTTGTGTCTTTCTCTCATTGCGCTATGACTTCTGGAGGAGTAGTGGGTACTTTGTGCTCCTCCAACTTCTTTATTTGTCTCTTGTACTTTTCCATGGACTGCACTATTTTCCTCATATTCTCCTCAGAAGATACTTGTTCTAACTCTGCGTTGTCCAGGATGGTTTGGAATACTGTACCAATGTACTTCTCCATCTCCTCTACCTTTTGCTACACTATCTTATTTTCCTGCCCTTCTTGGTTGATTTCTTCCTTCTATGTGATGTTCTCTTCCTGCGCTATTTGTACGTTCTTTGCATCAGACCTTTCCATGGACTGAATTTCTTATGTGACACTAATCTATAATTTATACTGTGCCTTTGTCGGGATCTTGGCCAAAACCAAGTCCAATGTCTCAATTTCCTTCAGGGGATTCTATTTTTCCTCCTCATCGATGAACATCATCTCATGTGTTATGATAAAATTGGATCTCCCTTGCGCTGTGATTTTCACTCTTTCTCCAACGGGCATTCCTTCCCTAGTTTTCATTGGTTTATCTTTCTGTGGCTACTTTTCCCTGATCCTTAACTACTCCAACGCAATTTTCACTTCTTTTACTTTCTCCATAATCAAATCCCTATTCTTCTCAACATTCTCCCACACCTTTGATAGTCCATCTTCGACTATTGTGGCTACTAGTTCAACATCATCTACTGTGATTGATGTATGAGGTGGTGTTCTATGGGCCTTTGCCTTCTTCCTAGAGCCACTTGATTGCTCCCCTATCTTCTTCTTTTAGGAATATAATGGATCAAATGTCTCTAGCATCTGTGTATCCATGCATGTCCCTTGCCCAATTTCTTCCTCCACAGGTATATCCAATGTCTCTGTCCTTTCTTCTTCTGTGTGCACTTGTTCTCTTGTAACTCTTGGCGTCTATCCTGTGCACGGTGGGTCTTGTGTGGAACCACCCTATGGTTTTTTATGCGTCCTTCATTTATTTTGAATTGGTATTCTTCCCCCCATTGGACCTTTTGTTGTCTTCTTCTTCTTACTGGAACCATTTCTTCCTGTCTGCTCATAGGGACTATTTTGTCTTGTGTTTGAGTCTATCCTCTTGGAAATGTCCTTGGAATTTATGGTACCTTCCATTCATCATGTCACTCCTAGACTTTCATTTGTATATCCTACATCGTCACATGGTAGCTCAGTTGTAGCCACTCCTTGGCTAGGTCCTTCTTATCCTACAACCACATGCTATGGTTCATTGCCTGAAAGTTGGAAAACTGTCCAAACTCTTGGACTATCTTATAAGAAATCCTCCACATGTCAGCTAAATGGTTCTGGATATCCGACAAGTATAGAGATAATACATCATTGTTCACCTTCTTTGTCTTTGGGTCTGTTGTTCTCCTAAGAGAAGTGTAGCGGGCTGCACCACACTTTCCTACTCTTTGTAGGATCATGTTATATATACCAGTTATTTCCACCCTACAAGTGAAATGAGGATGAGTAACCACGAGTAGTGGAACTCAGATCCCCAGTATTGTGTGTCCTTATAGTCCTCTAGGAAGGAGTTGAGTAAATAAGGGGCCCAACTCATCAATATCTCCTTCGTGCATTGTGTTTCAGCCGCTACCACTCCTGCCGGTACTTCCTCCTTCCTACATTTGCACATTAATTTTCACCCTAGCAGCCTTGTAGCAAATCTCATCGTAGGATCATTTATGTCATTGATCCTGATTCCTTTGTTTCCTTTATCCGTGCCAAACTTCACCTTGATTTCATCGGAGATGGAATTTTCCTTAGTTTTATCTTCCAGATATTGGTCTGGCTTCTCCCCATATGTGGGTAGCCTAGTGATAACTATAATCAAACCCACATTTATAGGCATTGTCTTATCCATCCACAAAATTCCTCCATGCACCCTTGCTAGGAGTTGTTTCACGCATCCATTGATGTTTTTACCATGCCCAAAGTGTGGTATATCAAGAAAATTCATGATCCATGTGTTGTAGATCCCAAGGATCCCCTACACAGGCTCTAATAGTGGCGCACCTAATGGGCCCTCTCCTCTACTCTACATGTAATTATGTTAAACCAAATCCAGGAATTTGACTATGTCTGCCACATCATGGTCTGAGTACTTCATCATGTTTACTCCTCCTATCATTTCATCATCCGATTTTACTCCCTCTGGGATTTTTGGCATGAAAATTTGTCAATTCTTCTTATGGGCATGGTATTCCTTGCTCGTTGCTTTCATCTTGGGATTTCTTATTCACTTGTGGGGATGACGCCCCAACCTTTGGTATTCCCTTTTTCTCTGTTTCTTGCTCTTATTCTCACCCTAGGCCCTATTGTGTTAAACCCATGGCATGTTCTTCCTGTTGTGGTGCTTTTCCTCTTAACACATCAAACTATGTCCTTTCCACATCTTCCTCATGTTGTCTGGCCTCATGTGATGGGTTTTGTTCCTCCTCTACTTGCACTCTAGTGAGATCATATTCTGGTGTATGGATTTCGTCGACATCCTCGATTGTCAACATGTATTGTGTCCCTATTTGCATCACCCGAGCATTTCTTCTCGTGTTTCGACCAACTCTTATCGGTGCTCCAAATCATGGTGGTGACATATTGCTAAAATACAGACTGTTGATCTCTAATTCTCAACCTGCTCTCCCAATATCTCACTCTCTTACACTTAGACTTCATTCTTTGTTTTTCTACTTAGCTAAAAAAACAAAAATGACCACATTTCCCCCCTTTTTCAGCCTTTATAGCGGGACGACATAGTGGCAATTGTTTTGCACTAAAATTTGTAACTTTTTCACTTTTTCCTACGAGCTGCACTTTTGTAACATGTATACTACTTTCCATCGCACAGTGTATTCAACACTAGTTTTTCCACGACACACTATTAATGCTAACATTTCTATTACATCAAAGCCTCTAATATTCTCCTATCTTTTTGTCTATTTACTACAATTATTCTTTTTATGGATTTTTGTCTTTTTCTTCTAACATATACTATATACAATATGTACAACCATACCTTCTCTCTCTATTTTTACCTCAGGTTGTTAAGTCGACTGTCTTGATACAACTTCAGTCAACTTCCATTCACCAGTCCTCTGAGATTCTTCCTTGCAAGATCTTTCAGTTTCACATCACCTCCATTTGTGATGGCCTATACTTGATAAGGCCATAACTAGTGTATCTTGAACTTACCAGGATGCTGTAAATATCTGTTTTCATAGAGGAGAACTATATCTCCTTCCTTAAATATTTTCTTCTTTATGTGTTTATCATTCCAAGATTTGTCATTCACTTTCTGTACCTCCCGGTGAAATCTTGCTAAGATTTTGTCTTCTTCTAGCTCCATCAACTAGTCCAATATTTCTTGCACAACACCTTGATCCAGGTGGATATCGGTGGCCACCCACCTTTTTCGACTGGCTCAAAATAGTTTTCTGGCAATTTTGGCAATTTACTATTTTTAGCAGGTTTTAACTTCCGGGGCCATTTTGAGGGCCTAAATGAAGTTTTTTCGATATCAAGGTTCTCAATGATAGATGAAGACATTATTGAGCCCCCAAAATGAATCTCCT
>JASDQU010013519.1:195277-205954 GCA_032191745.1 Picea mariana | reverse complement strand
GTCCAATGAAATACATTTCCTTTTCATAGGTGGGGTATTTCCAAACAGTATTGGAGAGTGTCTCACTATGGTATGCCACCGAATTCCTATGTTGAGTGAGAACTGCACCCACAACATAATCAGATGCATCAGTCTTAATCTCGAATGGTTGTTGCAGATCGAGAAAGGAGAGTACTGGAGCTAAGCACAGGAGATGCTTCAGATCATTGAATGATCGATGTTTCTCCTTCCACCACACAAACTTGTCCCTACCACCTCCCTTGGTCACTTGGCTGAGGGCACATGCAATATGGGAGAATCCCAACATGAACCATCGGTAGAAGTTGGCTAGTCCCAAAAAGATCTGAAGCTCAGTCAGTGTGGTCAGGGATGGCCAGTCAAGAATGACTTGGATATTATCCGGATCAACATGTACCCCATGCTCATCAACAATGTATCCCAAGTATTGGACCATGTTCATGCCAAAAGATAATTTTTCCAAGTTGGCATAAAGCTTGTGCTGTCGCAGAGTTCTCAAAACCTTTTGAATATGCCACATGTGCTCCTCCCACGTTCTGTTGAATATGAGGATGTCATCCAAATATATTACCACAAAGGATTTGGTGAAGGGTCTCATTTTTTAAGCCAAAGGGCATGACAAGCCATTCATATAGACCTTATTTAGACTTGAAGGTTGTCTTCCATAGATCAGTTGGTTCAATGGGAACCTGGTGGTAGCCAGACTTTAGGTAAATATTGTTGAATAACTTATCCCCCTTGAGTTGGTCAAGAAGGTCATCAATCCTTGGAATGGGGTAGCAATTCTTGACTGTGATTTTGTTTAAGGCTCTGTAATCAATGTAGAGTCGCCAAGTCCCGTCCTTCTTCTGTACCAGTACAATCGGGCTTCCCCAAGGGGAGGAGTTGGGTTTGATGTGCCCCTTTTGAAGAAGCTCGTGAATTTGATGCATGATTTCATCATTGTCCATCAGTGAGTGCAGATACACTAGTCCATAAGGTATAGGAGCACCGAGGGTCAAATCAATTGGATGCCTGACTTGGCAATGTGTCGGTACCGATGTAGGTGAGTTGAAGATGTCTTTGTATTATTCCACAATCCTATCCACTTGTTGTTGTTGCAAAGAGAGGCGATGTGTAGAGGCCATGGATGTGGCGATGACCTTATGCTTGCTGTGAGAAAGGATCACAAAGAATATGAACTTCCCGGTGTTTGAAATGACCTTACTGCATTGCTTAGTAGAGATTAAAGAAATATCGGTAGGCGGTGCTACCTCTGGGATCCTGTACAATTGTCTACCCAAAGTAATAATAATGTTGTGGGGTATAGAATCATACATATCATGACGCTTCCACAAATATGGTTTCCCTAAGAGAAAATCACAAACTTCAAGGGGAGAAATATCACACATTACCTCATCTTTGAAAGGCTTGATGTCGTAGGGAAGTCGACATTGATGGATGACACAAAGATCTCTTCCTTGGAAAAGCCAGCCGATGTTGTAGGTATGCAGGTGCAGTGTCATTGTCAGGTCCAACCGCTTGACGACCTCTACTGAAACCAGGTTCTTCTGACTACCGCTGTCAACAATTAAATGAATCAGATCCCCCTTGACCCACATCTTCGAGTAAAAGAGGCGTTCCAATTCCTGTGGTTCTTCTGGATCGCTTGGCCAAACTTTGTTGGTAGAGATAGTGGTACTAGGTTCAGCCTCAATAATCTGCTTCCCTCCTTTAGGATTTGACTTGAAATTAGAATTGTCCTATAATGCGGAAGCCTTCACCTTGGCCACGAGGGACTACTTGGAGCAGCATTGTTTGGTGTTGTGCCAAGGACTTTTATGGTAATCAAACTATTTTCCTGTGTCCTTCTTCATCTTCTCATTCCCTTCTTGTGTTGCGGCTTGGATTGGTTGTCCTGAGGGCAGCCATCTCGACTTGGTCCCTTGTTGTGTGGGTTGGGGATGCCTTTTCCCTGCTTCGGCTGTGAGGGGTTTACAGATCCAAACTCTCATCATTTCTTCTTAAATTTATGCTCGATCTTGATAGCATATCTATGATTCATGCCCAATGAGGCGATGTCTAGGAAATCCATTTATGTTTGAATGTATCTATGCAAACAACCACGGTATTTGAGCACCAGATGATGCTCAGAGTCTTTGATACCCAATTTGGTTCATAGGGTATCGAAAATATTGGTGAATTTTGGTATTGTCTGGTCCCTTTCTTTACATAGGGTGGTCCATCTGATGTACTAGTCCTCATAGCTTCCAATGGGTTGGTATTGTTCTTTAATGATGTCCTAGAAGGAATCGCATGTAGGGGCCACCTCAAATATTGCATATTCCTCCATGAAACTTTGCTCAGAGTAAGTATCTCACCAGTCTTTAACATGGGGAACGACATTGAGGAGTGAAAAAGTGATATTTTCATTGTCGGAAAAATTGTGGACCGAAAAATATCCTTCGAGCAAATTCAACCATTTATCTACAGCATCCGCATCCATCAGTCCTTCAAACAATGGAATATCAAAATTTACATGTACCTTGAAGGGTTTTGCATGGCCACTTGATGAAGATGTTTCTCCCATGGGAAATCATCGAAGGATCTATGCAAAGTTGTCCATCATTTCATTCATTTGTCACGCGAGGGCTTCCTCAAGAAACAATTTAATAGGATATCATGCTCCATCATATTTATTTTTGTCTCCCATGGGTTGTTGTCATGCTCAGTGCAACCTATATTGTAATGGTTCGATTGGTTTGAGTCCAAACTTCTTGTACCCAGACCTTGTCGGGGACATGCACGAAGAAAAATAAATGAAGAGTAGACCGCTCTAATACCACTGATCCATATTTAGGAGTGGAATGAACTGATTAATAGAATAAATACAATAAACATAGAGATATGAAGAATAACACGAATATCCAATGAACAACATCTTCTATTAAATAATGAAATAGGTTGAAACTGTAAAAATGCAAAACTGAAACTTGCTCAAATGGTGGTAGCTTATCTATGAGAAGAGATGTGGCTACTACGCAAATTTTTCTAACCAGAATGGATTACAATGAGGCTCCAGAGGCCTTTTTGATATTACTCATGAATTCCAAAACCCTAGACATCCAAAAACCTAGCCCTAGAAAGTGAAACGCCAAAATTCATGTGGGCCCTATGGGTAAGTTGGTGTAATTTGGTACCTTAACTTCCTAGGGTAGTAAATTTTTCACACGACCTCCTTTTTAGGTGCATGATATTCCGTTGGAAAGGTCTTTAAGAGAAATACACATTTCACTGTCAAACTCTGACTCTATTTACAATTTGACTATGGAAAGCCAAAAAAACAATGTTTATGGCCCCAAAACGGCCCCGAAAGTACAACAAGATGTGATGACATGAAAACATACAAAATAATCTAGTTGGATTAGGTGAGATGCCACACGTAGCCACCTGGAGGATGTGTGGGGATTCAGACAGCCCCAGAAGTGTAAAACCCACAATTAGAAAGAAGTACAAAAGAACGTTATGAACAAAAACAGACACGAGGAGCCAATCGGAATAGGTGGGTGGCCACTAATATCCATCGGGATCACAAGTTGTCAGTCCTAAAGAGTGAAATCCTAGGTGATTTTCATTGTAACAACAAGTACTTGTTGTGTTTACTGGTAGTTTTCCTAGCAGCAAGTTCCCTTGAGTTCCCATTTGAGAGATTCCTAAATACTTGTGCCAGAGAGACCCTGATAAATGAATGGGATGCTCAAAGGACTAAGATCAATGAAGGGGTACATTCCTTAGGTTGGGTAAGTTAAGAGGAAGAGAGTTGGTGGGAAATCAGGATAGTTGTAGGAAGATATTAGTGGCTTGTAAGTTTATGAGCTATGAGTGGAATGTGAGTGATCCGGATGTAGGAGTGGAACAAATTGATTATAGACTGAATACAATAAACACAGAGATATGAATAATAACACATATATCCAGTGAACAATGTCTTCTACTAAATAAATGAAATAGGTTGAAACTGTAAAACTGCAGAACTGAAACACTTGCTTGAATGGTGGTAGATTTCTTTGAGAAGAGACGTTCCTTCTACATGAATCTGTTTGAGAAGAATGAATTAAAATGAGGCTCTAGAGTCCTTTTTGATATTACTCATGAATTCCAAAACCCTATACATCCAAAAACCTAACCCTAGGAGGTGAAACGTCAAAAGTCATGTGGGCCCCTATGGGTAAGTCGGTAACTCAACTTCCCGGGGTCGTAAATTTTGCATACAACCTTCATTTTAGGTGCATGATAGCCCATTGGAAAGGTCTTTCAAATAACTACACATTCCATCGTCAAACTCTGACTCCATCTATAGTTTGACTATGGCGAGCGAAAAAAACATTTTTTAGGCCTCCAAAACGGCCCTGTAAGTACAACAAGATGTGATGACATGAAAACATACAAAATAACCCAGGTGGATTAAGTGAGAGGCCACCAATATCCACCTGGAATATGTGTAGGGATTTAGACAACCCTAGAAGTGTAGAACCCACAATTATAAAGAAGTACAAAAGAACGTGTTGAACTAAAAATGGACAAGAGGAGCTAGTTGGAATAGGTGGGTGGCCACCAATAGCCAACCGGATCAATCCTCCCCCCTTAGGAAGCAATGGTCTCCATTGTGTTGAGTTCCCCCATGAGGTGAGGAAACTTCTGCTGGACTTGGCCTCGGGTGAGCCACTTTCCTTGGTGGAGGAGCTGTGCTACCTTGCCAACCCGATAAAGGTGGATCCTCTACTGGCGAGTACCCTTGACCTATGTGTCCACTATATAATCAGTGGATGCCTATTCTATGCAGTCAAGGTTGAGCTATGTGGGTTCCATTTGTTCTACTATCTTTTAGGTGTTGAAAAATGGTGGAAAATGTGGTCGAAGGAGGTCCACATTGAACACTGGGTGCAAGCTGTCAGGCTGTTGTATTAAAGATTTTAATTACTTGAAAACACTAAATTGTCAAACCAGGGTAAGTGAACTCAGAGCTGCTACACTATATGTGCTGGTAAGATTCTAACTTCTACCTAAAGGTTATTCTGAGAAGAAAACATAAACTTACTTTTATAAATTGAATCCTAATGATTATCTTAAAACTGATCATATCTTGTCTAATTAATCAGATGGAAACAATTCTAAGTTAATAAAATGTATTTCTATTCTTAATCTAAAGAAATCACCCAAGGATATCTACCATTAACTAAACATCTAATCATCAAAACATCTATCTGAACCATAAAAGACAGAACATTTCAAAAACCTCTTATTTAATCTAAATACCAAGCAGTTCGAAATCTAACAAAGGTGAAACTAATAAATGTCCTATTTTATCCTACAAATATCGGAAGCTTCCTTTAACCAGACCATAAGCAAGCTACCCTAACAAAACAGAGTGAATCTAAACTCAAACTATCTTCAAATCATGATCAAACTAGAAACTAGAAAACAGAGAAAAGCTAAACTGATTTAAGAGAGAGTGCAATTGGCAGTTGGTTTATTTCTCAAATTCTATGCTGGCAGTAACTCATTCTAACATTCAACGATCTACGAGATAATATCAAACTGGGAATGAACTAAATGAAAATGATTAAGTCAGAATTTAGCAGAGCAACTTCAAGTTAAAAACTAACTCACAAACAGATTCTAAAACTAGAAACAAACTAACTATACTGTGGAAAAGAAAAAGCGAATTGAACCTGTTGGCGGGCCCAACCAAGAGGTGAAATCACCCTAAAACGAAACCAGAGCTACTCAAATTATTCCATGCATAATTGTTTCATTCCTCATGCTCCATAATTCATAAATAAACTCAAGTCATTTAAAAGAAAATGATATAATGCATAGAAATTGTATTATTAGAAATCGCATAACATAATATATCATAACCATTGTTTCTTGAGAGCGATCTGAGTTTATATAGATCCTCCCAAAATAGTCTTGAACATAGGTACATTTAATTAAGCGAATCTTAGATCCAAAAATGACTCAAAGTTAGTTAAAACTAAGTTCACAGCTTCATGACACGCAGTGTCAAGAAGCGTGAATCATAAAATAGAGATAAGAATCATAACGAGTGGTTCTATAATTTCGCTCTGAGTCATTACGTTATGTTCTTTCGAAATTAAATTCGAGATTTCAAATCTGAGCTATGACTCAATCAATCATATGAATCGGACTATCATTCCAATCTAGCAATGTCGTGCAAATCTTTGACATCTCCACTAAGTGCAAGCCGGTACCTGGTACTGATAAATCCGTTTCAAGGACACAAGTACCTAACTCATGCCACGTTAGTATCAATATTAGTTTAAAATATCCAAATACATTAAAAATAACTTAAATCATATGAATACCTTGAATAGCTCCATTTAGGGCAAAATGATGTGAAATGTATCAAGGTAAGGCCAGAAAGGAATGATACTGGATATGGAATGGGGGTATATCTGACATGATATAGGCAAAAATATGGTCAAAATTGGAGACTAACATTCCCCCAAGCTGAAGTCTTTGCCTGTCCTCAGGCAACAAAAAGTCAAAAACTAAGATTCATCAGAGTGTTGCAGCAACTGCAACGAACATTTTCAATTTCTCATGCTTCTTTATGTTTCTGATTTCCTTTTTAAGAACCTGATTAATGGTGATGTGCTTCCTGGCAATCCTCTGCAATCTCTTATTCTTCTGAAAAAGACATCTATTTTTCCGTTTTAATTGCTCAATCTTTGACGAGAAGTGAGCTTGCCTGAGTTTCATAAGTTCATTTTCTGTTTTTATATGCCGATCCAGTATGGCATATTCATGTAACTTCTCTTTTAACCTATGATTCCTGTTTTCCAATCTAACAACCATTGGTTGCAAATATCTACTGGAAGAGATTTCACAATAAGATTTGAATGTCTTACCATGACCTTGTTGTGTTTGAGGGCTAGATTCATGAGTGAACTCATCTGGTCTTTGAACAGGGGTATCAATTGGACTAGATTCATGAGTGAACTCATCATATACTTGAACAGGGGTATCAAATGGACTAGATTCATGAGTGAACTCATCATATACTTGAACAGGGGTATCGACTGGTATTTCAATTGGCTTGTCCTGCTCAATTTCTTCGGGCACATTATCTTGTTGATTGACTTCACGGAATTTTCTAATCAATTGAGAGAGAGTCCATGTCATCTCAGAAGACTCCGGAGCCTCCTCATGATCATTAATACTTTTCAATATTTCCTGTAATGGATAGCTAGGCACGGAATTGTCCATATCTGGAAGTGTGCATTTACGTTTAGGGTTTCTTCGAGGTTTTTCAATTAACTCCTCGAGTTCTTCCACATCAATAATATTTTTAGCATTCAGAGAAGAAATCAGAGTTTCAACATTTACATCTGTAGGGACAGTGTTTTCCACTTTTTCATGGCTAGTTTCCACACCATCAGAACCATAGACATCAAATGAGTGTTCAGTGCCAAGATTATCATCACTGGCCTCAATTGTGCAATCTAGTGTATACTCAGGATCATCACAGATTTTGGCTAGGGTTTTAACAACCTTTTTCTTAGAATTCGACTTCTTATGTGGAACAATGGACTCAATATTTTTATCTTTATATTTGTCAGAAGCTAATGTTCTTACAAAAAATATATCCCAAGATTCTTGTTTATGGGATAACGCGAACTTAACCAAAATTTTGACAAGACCAAAATGAAATAGACTGCCTCTAAAATCTTTTTCTTTGCGAACTTGTTCTGCCATTTTCTTCAAACTCTTCAACAAAAAATAAGGGATGTTCACCAAATGGTTACCTTTGAAATGCAGTAGGAGTCGAGCATCACAGGGAAAAACGATTGTGTACATACCTTCACAGGTGAGGTAGCGTTGAAGTATGGATAGAAACTGAGCCCATTTCAGTTCCAACCACGACCTAGATGTGCCTTCTGACCATTGTAATTTCCAGTACTGGGGTTGCAGGAGCTGTGTGCAGAGCTTTTTTTCTACTGGTTGTCCCTTCGTCCATTTCTGACCAGTACTGGGTAACTGAATTGCTTCAAAAATGAACTGCTCTGTGACTTCAAATTCCAGCTCGCCCACTTTAGCCAGTCCACCATGAAAGTGCAGAGCGAATTGAAGTGTAATCTTATCATCATACCTGTCAAATTTCTTGAAGAACGACTCCCATCCAACTTTCTGAAAAATGTGTTTGGTGGCTTCATAATCAGGAAGAGCATCCAAATCTACATAAGTCTCAGGTTTGTGATTATTCTCCACCATGATTCTACTCAGTATAACAGGAAAGGTTCAAAGGTGAGCAACGAAATTATATGAGGGAAACAGAGGAATAGATTATGATGTATGAAATAGGGCGTGAAAGGAATTATGCAAGGACCTTTTAAGTGTCGTGAGGATCAGTAGCGTGTGAAGGAATGATGATGGTCGTACGCCGTTTTAAAATATCATTTCATATGAGTCGTGTTAAATTCAACCATTATAATACAGTTCATTCTTCATGACACGAAATGTCAAGAAGAATTAAACTCGGACTTTTAAGTATAGAGTATAGAAATTATGAAATGTCATGGAGTATCGAGGCAGTTCATGGAGTATCGAGGCAGTCATAGTTTAAGTTATTAATATGTAATTTAATAAAGTAAAATAACATGAAACTATGCTTACCTGAGCTCGATTACTTACTCCCCGTTATGCTGTATTTCTTACTACAGAGATTTTGAAGCCAATTCTGAATCTAGAGAGCGCCAAAGTTGTAACTGGAATCTGTACTGCTGCGAACCACTATGACTGATTAATTATGTCTCACACTGACCGGTACTGATAAAATAAACCAAGATCTACAGAGAAACTTGAACCAATAATAACTTGCTGAGAAAAAGATTTCATGTTTATGAAGCAAATTATTTGATGGCTATCCCTGAACCTGTCTCCTGTTCATTCATGAAAGGAATCAACCAAAATTATGTCTTATACAACAACTTCAAAGCTTTAACCTATGTTACAATTCTTATTTGTGTGAATAAATGTTTTGGAGTTGAACACAAAAAGAAATCATTGGATTACCGGCCATTAATGAATGTCGTTAACCAATGCGAGATGACCCACCATTGATGTCAATGGGCCTCAAGGTACCTATAGTACATCCTAACAGGTACAAATAAAGGTCTTGGTGTCAAGTCACCTGTAGGATCTATCAACCAATAGACATTGATGTATTCCCATGTTTGTTAGCAAGGAAATTTGCCATTGAGGCATGCAGATCCCAAGGTACTAAATAGTCTCTAATCTTTACTCCAGATAAGGTGTTGATGTCAATGGAGTGAGACTTGTTGGAAGGTGGAACTTAACATATCCCACATCATCCAACGTGAGTGCAGATATAAATTTTGTAGAAAATGATTTTGTGGGACAGTAATCACTTACTTGTGGATTTTATGACCCCAAGTTAGTATATGCTCATTGCTTTCTCATGTTTTGAGAGTCTGAGAAAATGATAAAAGAAAACTCTAGGGGGGTTTCTTTCCCATCATAATCTATCAGGCCTGGTAAAGAATAATCCTATCCCTGATAAATGCCCCTTTCATACTTTAATGAGAAATTCAAAGGGAGCAAACAAGCTCAAATTTATTAATTTCAAAACAAGATAGTATATATTGATAAGAAAATTTCATAAAATAAAATGATCTTACCTTCTTACTTGTTGTGAAAAAGTGATGGAATTCAATTCTGTACTTGCTTCAAAAATCCTATAAAACTGAAAACAATATGTCAACATATCCAAAATGTTTTTTTTTTTTATTACCATAAAATATTTATTATTTACAAAATTCTAAAATAACAAAAACGATCAAGGATTAGCAGGAGGAGAGGACTCTTCTCCTACTATCTTTATTTCTAGTTGTTTAGAAATTTCCTGTAGAAAATCACCTTTAGACAAGGGTTTGTTATATACTTTTAATCGATGTCCATTTACTACAAAGGAATTTTGAGAGTCATCTATGGTCTTGATTCTAATAGATCCATTATCAAAAACAGTTTCCACTTCATAAGGTCCCAGCCATCATGTCGTAAGTTTTCCTTTGAAAGTTTTATATTTGGAATCAAATAGAAATGCCCAATCCCCTGGTTGAAAATGCTTCTTCTTAATGTATTTATCATGCCATTTTCTACGTTGATTTTGTATGAGGATAGTTCTTTGAAGAGCATCTTGCCTAATTTCTCCCAATTCATTTAATTGCATAACTCTCTGTTTCTGTGCCTCATCCAAATCCAAACCCAATTCTGCTTCTATGTGGAAGGTATGAATCTGAAATTCTATGGGAAGGAGAATTTGCTTTCCATATACCAATTCATAAGGGGTATGACCAGTGGTATTTCTCCACGTAGTCCGGTATGCCCATAAAGCCTCTGGAAGTCTATCTGTCCAATCTTTGTGATGTAAATGTATTGTTTTGGTCAGAATATCTTCTAGAACTTTATTCGTGGATTCCACTTGCCCATTGGCTTGTGGGTGGTATGGGGAAGACTTACAGTGTTTTATCCCATATTTATCTGTGAGTTCCTTCATCATCTTAGAAGTGAATTGAGCACCTTGATCAGTAACAATCTCTCATGGAACACCAAAGCGGGTAAAGATATCTTCAT
>JASDQU010013519.1:144197-184585 GCA_032191745.1 Picea mariana | reverse complement strand
CTTTGAAACCCGAATTGGCGAAGCAAATAATGACCATTGATTTGAAAGGGGCACGTGTCAACAGATCGTGGAGATATCAGAAGGCATGATCCAAAGAGAAGGAAGGAAAGGAGGCAGATTTGAACCATTGATCAAGAGGCACCCAAGATCACAAAATCAACGGTCACGTAGGATTGCGGGGTCAGAAAGTGCTCGGACTTTAAAATTTTGAGAGCAGGCGACAATCAAAACCACGGTATTGCAAAAGGGACGCGTGGCGATTGGTAGTGAATTGTCGGGAGAAAAGAGGGTTGATCCCAAACCACTCTTGGTCATGCCCGCAATTGTTTGTTTACATGAGGACATAGCCTAAGGTCACATACGGGAGAGGGCTAACAGAAGAGGAGCTAGTGCCTGAACCCTGATAGTTCAGCAGCGTGAAGGGAGAGGTTGCGGGTGGCATAGAACTTGCACCAAAGGACTGAAAGGGCCTATGTTTAATTACAAGCGAGACCATTAAGGTTTCAGAGAGTTGATTCGGCTTTGAGAATCAAATATCCTTGACTGAGAGGTCGAGCAACGTTGAGAAGAGAAGGGGGGTCTTCATCACTGAGACTTGGCTATTGGAAATGAAGAACTATTTCCAACTGCATGATTACCCCTCCCAGGTAGAAGCTATAATTGCCACCTACCACTTGCAAGGAAAGGAAGTCATGTGGTGGGACCATATTAAGCAAGCCAAGAACCTTTATGAGAAGAGGATCATGTTGACACTTAAAAACAAAATGATGAATATTATGCTCGCAAATGATTTCCAAGCTCTATTAGCTAATTATATTAATAATAAACTAGTAGGTGGGACCCCCTTGTAGACATGTGGTGCTTTGATGGATATGTTGCACTTATATTTTGTTTTTTGTTGTGATGGTACCAACACAGCCTTCTACAGTTCGATGCTTCAAATAATGGTTTATAATGTTTTGTTGACATAAGATGGTTGGTTGTTTGATGCATGGAAATGATGGATTTGATGATCACTCTCAAATTATATTAAGGCTTCCCTATGGATAAAAGGATCATTATCATTTTTGTTTTGACATTGCAATTAAACATGAATTAATTGCTTTACTTATGATCTTGATAAGGGATGATATGGGAGCTTTTTTCAAATAAAAGGACTATGTACAAGCCCTAATGTTATATGTAATGGTGAAAAAAGAAGGGTGTATAAACCCTTGCCTCTAGACTTATGCGCTTTGTTAAATGTTATGTGTGAAGCATATGGGGTAACGTTATATCACATGGTTATTTTTTAAAAGAGTTTGACAATACTTAGGGTGGCGCACTATGCCATTTGTGATATGGAAATCAAATATGTGGTTGATTAATGCTCAGTGTTATGGTGGGTTGGATGGCTTGTACGTTGAATTGAATGAGGTTGGGGAAGGAAACGACGTGCATTTACTGCATGTCACTCAAACAACCCTCGAGGCTTGTCACCCTAGCCATACTTGCATTTTGTTTTTGGGATCTGGTGGTTTTTTATGCTCCGCGATTTTTGGTTGTGGAGGAGGATACAGTCTAAATCTTTCCCTCGAGAAAGATTTTCCAGGTGTGGTTCCTTATTCTTCCATCCATGATGGTTACTCTACATTATGAATCAATTTTTGGATCAGAATTTCTTGAGTTCTGTGTTTTTCTTAAGTTGTTGGACTTTGTATTGGTTTCTTCTGGTGAATATTCTGACGGTTGGCCTTTTGGAAAAGAGGAATGGATATACTTTGTTGTGTGTAATCTTTGCATGAGTTTATTGGATAAATAGAAAGAGAGGCATGCTCGGTCGGCTTAATTTTTTGGGTGTGCTTCTCTATGGAAATTTATGGTTTTGATTTGGCAAGCTATGAGCTTTGCACATAAGTATTACAACCAGCCTTTGTGTTAATTTTTACCCTGCCATTTTCGTCTCTATGATTGGGTTTTTGATCCTCTTGGTTGTAATGTGAATTGATTAAAGTTCTTTCCTTGTCTTGGCCAAGTCCTGAGCTGTTAGTTATCATGGCATTTTCCTCGTTATCGTTGTTGCATGGAAAGCATTGCACACTCGGGTTTAACATCACCCAAAATTTTAATGGAAGCTTTATATATGCTTTGGTGGGCCACGGGTTGTGCTTGGGCATTTTTTTATAGGGATTTTAAGAGTTAACTTCCTCTCGTTCTCTATTGAAGGTGGTTGACTGTCATTTGATAACCCTCATTATCAAGAATATTGTTAAAGGTTATATGTCTGTGGTAAATTTGAAAAGGGAACGAGTAGTCTGTCGTTTCGAGGAATTATTCATTTGATTGAACCATATGATCTTACTCCCATTTGATGTGTTAAACCCTAATACGATCTTGATTTCGTTCAATCCAATCAAGGCTAAATAGGCACTGTGTTTGCTTGGTATATTGGGCACGATTTGGTTCTATTTCTTGATTGGGAAATTTTAAAAATAAGTTTGTACATGATAATTTATGAGAAGCTTGGACTCAGAGTTGCATGCTATTTGTTGAATGCTATTCGAATCGGTTCTTATGTTTATTAAAAAAAAATTAAATGGAGCATTGTGTGTAAATGGATTGGGGCCCAATTATGAGTTTAAACACCCAGTTTGGTTGTGTCGAATAGTGGTTAATATTGTGAATATTCTTATTAGTTTTAAGGAATAAGAATTGGATATAGATGGTTGAGATCATTGGGCATATTCTATTGGTTTTAAAAACAAATAAAAAAGAGATTTAACATTGGAATATAGATGGTCATGGATCAACGAATTATTAGGTTCAGCATATCGATTGCAAGATTGTTTGATAGGACTGCTACATAAATATTATATAGATGAAAAGGTTACAATAATTGAGTATTTATGGGCATATGAATTGTTTTTTTGAAAGTCAACAAGAAATACGTAAAAGAAGTGACAGTTTAGATGGTGATTTTAAAAGTGAATGTTGATTGAATTATGGTGGTCTGAATAGAGTTATGATTGATTGTTTGATTTGATTTATTTTTATATGAAAAGTGCCCATATTTTATTCCCTCTCATGCTACTACTTTTCTCTCATTATACCCCCCTCATAATCCCATTATCATTTTTGGCATCCATGTTTTGTAAAATAAATTAAAAAAAATTGTATAACAGTGACAAAGGATATGACACAACAATGGTTGGCAACTAATATTTTTGGTATTTTACTACACAGTTAAGTTATTTAATGAATTGTTGATAAGTATTTGTGTGTCTATTCCCCCTCATTATACCACATTTCTCTCATTACACTCCCTTCATATGTCCCATGAACCATGTCACCCCCTGCTCACTTGGAAATTATTAAATAGTTTTTATGGATGGATTTACATGCATCTCGTGTCAATTTCTAAGCCAAATTTTGTTTCATGCAAGCAGAATTTCATGTATGGTATATTAAGGGCTTAGTTACTAATGAATTTATACATACAAGATGAGTTTCTTCAGTAGGGGCAGCCATGGCAGAAATAATAGAGGAAGAGGAAACTGGGATAGAGGGCCTAGAAGGCTTAGATTCTCCATTCATTTTGATGTTGATCCTCAGGAATTGAACCAATTGTTCCAAGCTAGGTTATTTAACTGTATTGGGAAAGGAATAGTACAACCTTGAGCAGAGAGACCTCCCTTCTAGCCTCAAAACATCCCTAGTATTCCTATGTCACCTCATTTTTCCATGCAACCAGAAATCCTTGCAAATGATGGATGGAAAGAGATTGTCAATCCGGTTGTCTCTCACCATCGTGGCTGGCCCAATTTGTCATTACCTCCTCCACCACCTGTAAATACTAATGTTCATATTTCCCCTGTGCATTCACCTGTTCAATCCTCTCATTCTAGTAAAAGGCTTAAAATTGATGTTCCTCATGTGCAAGATAAAGGCAAAGATGTTGCCTCCCCTTCCTCTTCTTCAAATGACTCTTCAAAATCAGTGTCCTCTCATATGTATCTCAAGGATGATTGTTCCCATGTTATTAGTGAGATACATCCTCAAGGTTCAAATCAACCAAAGGCTACTTCTGGGAAGTCAAAAGGGGACAATAGTGATAAAAGAAAGATTGCCTCTCAAAGTGGAAAATATGGCTTTTAATTTATGTGTTTTATGATTGACTTGATGAAGACATTGTTCTGCAGAAAGTTTTGGACAACAAGCTATTTTTTGGGATAATGTGGATATTTACATATTTTTGGATATGATTTGAATTATTTCTGATATTTAAATATTCAAATTTTGAAGGTATTTAAGGGAGTTGCAAGGTGGCATGTGTTTAAATGATTATCTAATTGTGTTTTTTGAAAAGAATAAAAGAAGGGAGTCATAAGGGCTCCTACCTACCTAGTTATTATTAAATAAAGACCCTTAACTATTATTATTATTATTATTTCTCCTAAACTAAATTAGTTAAGTCAAACTAACTTAACTAAGGAAAGTAGTTGAACTACTTCAACTTATTTGGAAGTCATAAAAGCTAAATGAGAAGAAGAAAGAAGGTGGGAATAGAAGGAGAAAGCAAGACTAAGGTTTGTGCTTTTGATTTCATGAGATAGTTTCAGTTTTCATTCATTCTTGAGTTCATTCAAAGCCTAATTCTCTTTTTAACAGCAGGGTCATATTATAGACAACAAGGTTTAGAACTAAACCAAATCATTCAGATGCTTGTTTTAGAGGTGTTGATCCATCCTTTATAGTCTGTGTATACTTGTTTGTTTATGGATTAAGTTTCATAGCTGATAAAGGATATTTTGCAGAATTAAATTGGCAGCCGTTTGTGGCAAGTTGATCCAGATTATAAAGTTTAGTTTTCACTTCTTGTTAGATTCCTTTTGTATGGTTTTCATCGGGGATATCTAAATTATACTTTGGTCCATGCCCTCACAGGGGTTTTGTAAAGAGAAAAACACTTTTGATTTCTTGGAATGAAATAAAGAAAATTGTTATTCTGTCTCATTTGTGTGTACCTGTGACTTGGTTACTTTTGCTTTTTTGATCTCCACATTTACTTTATGTAATATGTAGATTTTTCAAAAACTTATATAAAAAAATTAGGTTATTTTGCAACATTCTTTTCATAAAAAAAAGTCATCCTAAACCCTTGTAATTAATACTTGTGGATTGAGAAAATAGTTTTGAGGCTATAAAACATAGGGTGATATTCCCGACTATCTTGTCTTATCCAAGCAAGATTAGAAAATGCTTGAGTAAGATAATTAATATCTTTTTCTCAACATTTATTTTGGAGACCATATTGGGGAGATCTTCCATATATTTCTGGTTGATTGTATTCTTGATTATCATTGAATATTTTTATATTTATTCTTTGGATTCTTTGACTGTTTTCTTTTCTTCATGAAAGTACATGTTACAAGGTAGCACAATATTGAGCCCAATCTTAAAGACCAAACCAACATTTATTTAACCTTATTCAATACCATCTTAGAAACCGCTAACACCCGGGCTAATATTGAATGCTTGTGGGTAGTAATTGAACAAGACATAAGTGTCCGAGAACATTGGGAGGCCAAGCAAAGGCAACCTAGGAATCATCCATAGCTTTCTTTTTCCTAAAGTTTTGATCTTCTTTTCATGTCCTTAAACCATCGCATCTCTCGGATAAGAAGAGGTTTATCACTTGAGATCAACCCTATCGTTGAAATAGGAAGAAGAAATATTGTTTTGTCAACCCACTCTATGGAGAAATTTGTCTGATTCATCTAGTTCATCCTTTTCTCCCTTAACCATCATTCACAAAATGGCATCTATGGGTGGCTATGGTGGCACTGGAGGTTCTTCTTCATCTCAATCTTAAACCTCATCAATGATTGGTAACTTGTATAGCCATCAAGTCCCTTTCCAATCTACTACCAACCCCACCAAAGTCATAAAGAAGTATGGAATCTTTCAATTCAAAGAAGATGCTACTACTACCCTGTGGCATGTATCCTCTCCTCTAAATCTAGCACCTGCTACTTGTCCACTTCCAAAATTCAAAGAGCATCTCCCTAGGTTTCAGGAAATAACAAAGTCACTATGAATGAAAACTTGGTGGCATTCTCTAATGCATGTCACAATATAGGATCTAATGACAATGATACTTGTATGTGCTTATTTGTTAATTCTGTTGAAGGGAAAGCAGTGACAGATTTCTTTGATCTCCCTCCCAATATTCTTTCCACTTGGGAAGAGTTAGTTCACTGGTTCAAATCAAATTATGGGAATTCTAAGATCCCAGATGAACAATTATGGGAATACAATAACATTGCGTACAAGGATGATGAGACTATAAAGTCTTTCAATTTACGTTTAACAAAGTTATATAACCAAATTTCTGAACTTATTCACCCTCAGAACCAAGTCGCTTTTATGCATTACTATAATTCTCTACCTTCCCCCTACCGTCATAGGCTTGAATAAAAATCTATTGACAATATTAGTTCCTCTCTGCATACTTGTCTAGAGTATGAAGAACATCTTGAAAGAACAGGTCTTCCCAAAGGAAACTCAATTAAACAAATAGACATGTTCACCCTCTTATAGCTTGTACAAGATATGAATAACCAAATGATAGCGTATGAGAGAAATGGAAATGTCCCTTCACATACTTTAGGGGCCTCATCTTCTTCTTCACCACCCTCTAGGAATCCTAATGAAAACAACTTTCAGCCTAAAGCAATCATGCCTCATAGTTGGTGTAAATTTTGTGAGGAATATCATGAGGAAAGTACTTGTGAGGTAAAAAAGAGTTCCAGAGATAAAATCTTTGGAAAAAGGACTAAAACTATCATTGATGTTCTAGATTTCACTGAACCAGAGGATGTCATGATCATAAACACTAGGAATAAATCCTATGCGTCAAAAGGAAAATATGATCCTCTTCGTACTTCTTCTAGCCCAAGCTCAACTTCACCAGCTGTTATTGTAAAAGTTACTTAAACTCATGATGGTCAAGGAACTCCCTCCCCTCTTCCCTCTTCCAAATACAACATTCTCAATCAATTGGATAATATCAAGGCCGATGCTACTCTTATGGACATGGTTGTCGTCCCTGAGCAACAAAAGCATGTGAAAAAATTCATGGAAGGAAAAACTTCCACCATATCCAATCTCTTTGAAGAGGTAAACGAAGAGGACTCAAGTTTAAATAAAGTAGGTGTAAATAATTTTAGACACCTTGTAAAAAATCCCCCATTTTTCATTTATGTAAAGATTATGGACAAAATAGCCCATTGTTGTCTGATTGATGGCGGTTCGAGCCCAAGCATAATATCGAAAATTATTATGGAAGAGCTAGGCTTGTCTTGTACAAATGAAAATGCTAGAAGCATGCTCTCTTATAATAGTTTACAACAATCAACCATTGGTAAAATAAAAAATGTGACTTTGGTTTTGTGCACGCATCCTAAAATAAGGACAACCCTTAATATTCAGGTAATTGACATGCCAGTGAGTAATTATTCAATCATCTTAGGAAGAGACTGGCAAGCTTTGACAGGTGGATACCTCTCACTCGACGGGACACACTTATCCATTCCTCAGAATGGGAAGAACATCATAGTCCTAAGGGAGGGAAGAATTTCACCATATATAGAAAGAATCCCACAACCTAATATAAACTATGTCGAGGAGGACCTAGGAGTATATTCCATCTTTGCAGATGAGGATAACACTACCCTGGAACAAATTGACCTGGAGGATGTGATGTATCATATGCACTTTGATGGTTCATGCTCCAACGAAGGTAATGGAGATGGAATTATATTTTACTCTCCTGTAGGTAAAATTCACAACTTTTCCTATTGGTTAGAATTTTCTTGTACAAACAATGTCACTAAATTTGAAGCATTACTGCTAGCGATTGAAAATGCCTATAATTTAGGTTGTGGTCACGTTACAGTTTTTGGGGACTTTGAACTTGTTGTAAACCTTGTACGTAAGATATATTATCCTAGCAACAAGTTAATGAAATGTTACACCCAAAAATTTTGGGCGCTTATCTCAAACTTACTATTATTTAACATCACTCATGTTAAAAGGGAACTAAATTCAATGGCTGACAGGTTAGCTGTTTTTGTAGCCTCTCCTACTCGAAAAATTCTGCCACAAAGACCTGATTGCACTTTTCAATACTTGTATCATCCACATATCCCTGACAATGTAGAGTCTTGGCAGGTCTTCCTTAGTGATGAAAGCATCTGTGCTTTCATCCAAAATGAACCATATAAGCCTAAGGAGATTGTATCCATGGAAACCAACAAAATTCTGAAGGGCTTGACTCCTCTAGAAAGTTCATTTTCATCGAGTGATGTAGGAAACAAAGAAAAGTATAAGGAAGAGGAGTCGAAAAGGAAAGTGGGTGAAACCATTTCCTTGAACATTGGGACACTCAATTGTCCAAAGAATGTTAAGATAGGTGCCCAATGTACTGATGAAGAAAATTTGAAATTCATTAAGTTACTTTGTGAATTTCAAGGTGTTTTTGCTTGGTCTTATGAGGATCTTCGTGGTTTTGATCCTAGTCTTATACAACATGCCATCCCTATCAAGGAGAGAATAGAACCGGTTAGGAAAAAACAAAGACCCATTAACCCCGCACTTGAAGAAACTATTCGGAAGGAGTTGGAAAAACTCTTGAAGGCTAGGATCATTTTCCATGTTAAGTATTCTGAGTAGGTTTCCAATTTGGTTTCCATTCGGAAAAAAACTGGTCAGATCCGACTGTGCATTGAATATCATGCATTAAATAGAGCGAGCATAAAAGACCATTTTCCTCTCCCTAATATGGAAATGATTTTGCAGCAAGTTGCAGGGTCACAGATGATGTCCTTACTTGATGGTTTTTCTGGTTATAATCAGATCAAGGTAAAAAGGACAGATAAATACAAAACCACTTTTATTACACGTTGGGGCACATTTTTTTATGAGCACATGCCTTTTGGTTTATCTAATGCAGGTGCCACTTTCCAAATATCTATGCAGATAGCTTTTGACGATTTGATCGGTCATTCTAAGTTTCAAAAATTATGGTTGGGTCCTTTTAAAATCACTTTTGTCCTGGGCACAAATTCTTATATTCTAAAGGACTTGGAAGAACGATTATTTTCTTATAGCGCTAACGGTTCCCACTTGAAATACTATGTGGAACCAAGTTGAAAGTAAAAACGTAGTATGAAATTACTTTTGTATTATAGTTTGTTTCATTGCTTTGATTTTTCTTTGTTGTTTTATTTCTTTTATTGATTTCTTTTCTTGTCAAAAATAAAATCCTGGATCAATTTTTCCACAACGATGTTATTCTGCAAGTATTTTTAATCAATAACAATAAGGTTACATAATTTTCATGATGTCCCTCCTTGAAGACATCATTGAAATTGTTATCTTCTTTCAGTATTTCTATTAGATTAGATAATTGGTTTTTCATCCCTATTTTCTTCTTTCCTTTTCTTCCCTCTACCCAAGAATAAAAAAAGAACACACCAAAAAGTTTTTATCCTTAAAGAAAAGAATGATTTCATTATGATTAATCGAATGTTATGCATACAGGGATAAGCCCCTCATACATAACACATTCCATGAGTTATTCCCAAAATCCCAAATCATTTTTCCCTTAAACCGCTCACTTTCCCCTGTTGCATAATCATTATGATGTATATTTCCTTGATCTAATGTTTCACCTGGTCTATGAAACTAGACATTCTGAGTTTTTAATCTATTGGAAACAAATTTCCCTGTGGAGTCGCCAGTTTGTTGATGCTTAAAAACACAACGATGAATACTATGCTCGCAAATGATTGCCAAGCTCTATTAACTAATTATATTAATAATAAACTAGTAGGTGGGACCCCCTTGTAAACATGTGGTGCTTTGATGGATAGGTTGTGCTTATATTTTGTTTGTTGTTGTGATGGTACCAACACAGTCTTCTACAGTTCGATGCTTCAAATCATGGTTTATAATGTTATGTTGACATACGATGGTTGGTTGTTTGATGCATGGAAATGATGCCTTTGATGATCACTCTCAAATTATATTAAGGCTTCCCTATAGATAAAAGAATCATTATCAATTTTATTTTGACATTGCAATTAAGCATGAATTAATTTTTTATTTATGATCTTGATAAGGGATGATATGGGAGCTTTTTCAAATAAAAGGACTATGTACAAGCCCTAATGTTATATGTAACGGTGACAAAATAAGGCTGTGTAAACCCTCAATGCTAGACTTATGTGTTTTGTTAAACATTATGTGTGAAGAATATGGGGTAACGTTATAGCACATGGTTATTTTGTAAAAGTGTTTGACAATACTTAGGGTGGCGCACTATGCAATTTGTTGATACTATGCAATTTGTGATATGGAAATCAAATATGTGGTTGATTAATGCTTAGTGTTATGGTGGGTTGGCTAGCTTGTACTTTGAATTGAATGAGGCCGGGGAAGGAAGCAACGTGCATTTAATGCATGCCACTCAACCAACCCTCAAGGATCGTTAGCCTAGCCATACTTGCATTTTGTTTTTGGGATCTAGTGGTTGTTGATGCTCCATGATTTTTGGTTGTGAAAGAAGATACAGTCTAACTCTCTCACTTGAGAAAGATTTTCTAGGTATGGTTCTTTATTCTTCCACCCATGATGGTTACTTTGCATTATGAATCAATGTTTGGCTCAGAATTGCTTGAGGTCTGTGTTTTTCTTAAGTTGTTGGACTGTGTATTAGTGTTGTGCTTATGGTTTCTTCTGGTGAATATTCTAAGGGTTTCCCTTTTGGAAAAGAGGAATGGATATACTTTTTTGTGTGTAATATCTGCATGGGTTTATTGGATAAATAGCAAGACAGGCATGCTCGATCGGCTTGAGTCTTTGGGTTTATCAATGGATTACCTGTCTCATCATTCTTCTGCTACACTGCTTTGCTCTACCTACATCAGTGTCTTCCTGCTCGCATCTTCTTGAGCTTTCTAGTCTTCTGCTCTGTCTCTGTATGCACACCTTGGCTTTCTCTTCCTCTCTCAGATATGCATTTCGGTTCCTCACCTCTTCTATGCTTTATGCTCTGTGTCTTATTTCCATTCTATGCGTTGTGCCTCTTCTGTGTGTTTCATCTCCTGCACACAACATGCTTCTGCTCGCATGAATCACTCTCAACTGCAGAAACCCTGTCTTCTATGTTCTGCCTTTATTTATCATGCCTAGTCCTCTGCCAGATCATCCATGCAAATCATCGTCTTCTTTGGCGGTTATCCTGAGTCTGTTCGTCATCAGTGGCTTCTCCTGATATTATTTTCCTTCTCTGGCAGTGCGAATCTTCATCTTCTTTGTCACAGTCGAGCTTTATCCTCTCTGTTGTAGTTACAAAATTCGACACTTTTCCATTTGTCAATTGTCTCTATGATGATTCTGCATTCCACTGGCAGTTAGCTCGAGACTCTTCAGCTCCTCTTGCGAGCACCCTAATATTCTTTGAATTGTCTAGCAGTTATACTTAGTGTGTTCATCATCAGTGGGTGTTATGTTGAGATTCTTTAGCTTCTCTGGCAGTCAAAACTCTTCATCTTCTCTATCAGTTACAACCAGTTAATTATGGTTTCTTTGGCTTCTAATCCCCTTCCCTCACGTGATCATCGGCGGTGACCAAACGCCTATCCAAAAAGGCACTTCCCGATTTCTATCTAGTGAGCGTTGGCTCTGTTTCACGATATGACTTTGGGCTATGAGATTCAAGTGACCACGAGATTGCAGGCACACCCATAGGTGGTTTGAGAGAAACCCACTTTTATCCTCACAATTCACTACAAGCCTCCACACGTCCTTTCTCCAAAACCGTGGTTTCAATTGCAGTCTGCTCACGAAAAATTAAGACCCAAGCATGTTTTGGCCCCGCAATGGAGCATGACCATCGATCTCATGATCTTGACGGTTCTCCCAAATGAACGGTTCAGATATGTCCTCTCAAGTCTGCGGACCAGATCTCACCTTCCTACATCAACGACTGAGATTTACTTCGTGATCCAGGCTCCGGGAGATTCATATCTCAAACCATGTTGCTGCTGACTGGATATCTTCCGGAATGGAAGATCTGCTGACATCTGTCCCCTTGAATCTATGATCAGGATTTCCTTTGTGAGTCCGGCCTTTGGGCCTTTCAATTCTCAAACTCTCATTTCTTTTGTACGACAATCTCCCAAAGTTGATGATCTACAGACACTTGTCTCCCTAATTCTACGATCGGGATCTCCTCCGCGAGTCCGACCTTCGGGACTTTTAATTCTCAAACTCTGCTTGCTCCCAGATCATTTCACCCAGAGTCCATGATCCAACGACGTGTGTCCCTTTAATCCAACAGCTATCCTCCACTCTGGGACTTCAGCCTTCAGTAATCTCAAACCATTCTCCTTCACATTTTCCCGGAGTAGTTTCACCCAGAGTTCACAATCCATTGACATGTACCCTCCTTCACGATCAATGATCATAAGTGACTTTGACATTCAGGACTTTGGGACTTAGGTCATCTGCTCATGGTAAAACTCCTGGAGTGATGTCACTTACTTACGTCACTTGACGATGTGTCATGTGCCTAGTAGCTACCATGTGTCACTCGGATTTGTGATTTGCACGTACCTGAAGTGCCGAATCAACTTGACACTTATCATTGTCTGATTTTTCCATGTGTCCTTGTTGACATAGTCTTGCTGACGTGGTTTGCCACATGTCCATGTTGATGTGGTCTGCCACATGTCCTTGAGAACAATATTTGCTGACGTAATATGTTGATGTAGATCTCCCTGATCTAACGGTCATCGTCTGATCTCTAGATCCGATGGTCCTTATTCATTTTGGATTTTCTGGCTTCGGCTTTTTCAAATATCAAACTTTCTAGAGCGTAACCTCCTCGCATATTTATATCCAAAGTGAATGTTGTTCGTTCGATCAGGATCTTAGATCGATAGCTTGATATTTATGTGATGTAGCTTTGCTAGATTATCCTGTCCTTCCATTCAAAATTGATCCGACAGCTGACGAAACTTCGCATTCCGGGGATTAAAAATCTCAAAATTAAATTTCCAAAGTGTAACCTCCTCGCATCTTTATATCTAAAGTGGTTGTTGTTCGTCGATCATGAACTTAGATCGACGGCTCAATCTTTCTGTGATGTGTCTTTGATGACTTATCCTATCCTTCCACTTCAAACTGATATGACGGCTATCGTCTACTCCGACTCTACGGCTCTCAGGACTTCGGGTTTTTTAATTTTTCTCTCCTATGCTCATCCAAAGGCTTAACCTTCGTGCATTTATTTTTGGATCTAATGGTTGTTGATCCTCGGTGCTCAGATCCAATGGATCAGATCTGTACTTCTCCTTTGCACTTCCTTTGGTCACTAGGCACTGATATAACTGTCATCGGGTATTCGGGATTGGTGATCCAACAGCCATTGTCGTTCTTCCTCTTGATCTTTCTAATCTCTCTAACTTAGAATATTTTCTAAGTGTTCAGAGGTCTCTACCTTTCCTCCTCCTGCAATTCCTTCTCTTGGACCTTGGTTGCACTTCTGTAAATCGCAAAGCACTATCTCTTCTAAGATTTGATCTCTGCGTATTGTTCGCTCCTCCTCCTAATCTTACACTTATTTCTGATCTTTGATCTCTGCATACTCACGCTATTCCTCCTGAGTTTTGATTTTCATACTATCTGCTTCTTCTCCTAAACTTATGCTTTACCTATTTTCCATCATTGTTGCTTTCCTCATAGCTGATTTTCTTGCCTATAAACATACCATCGTCGTTGTTGTTCTTGCCATCAATGACAAGCACACTCTACCTATAAACATGCCAACAATATCCCCCTTTGGCATTGATGGCAACCCTGAAGGGTTGCACTATTCTACTTAGACCTCCAACTGTAGCATCCAGACCACACCTTTTCTCCCCCTTTGACATCAATGTTAAAGAAAACATGCTCCCCCTGAGTTGTTGCAGTACTTTTCAGAGGTATCAAATATTCAACCAACACAAACTCCCCCTAACAGGATGGACTTTCTTAGGTGAGAGAAGAGATGACCAACTTCTAACAAAGATATTCAAATGGTGTCTTGGCTAGGGTTTTAGTAAAGATGTTTGCATTTTTTTCTGTGGTTGGAATGTAATGAACCTGAACAATCTTATTGGTGACCTGCTCTCTCAGAAAGTGGTATCTTATGGGGATGTGCTTGGTCTTGGAATGAAATACTAGATTCTTGGACCTTTTTATCTTCAACTTCAGCTGTATCCTCTGTAGTATACTCAATATTTCTCATCTCTCTTATTGGGACTCCTTCATGAACCTTTTCTTGTCATAACTAAATGACTCCCCCTATGTTTCTAAAGGATGTTGTTGTCCTACTGGAACAATGCGCAATTGCAGCTCATATATATTTATTTCATGATGCATACAATCCAAGGATTTTATGACCATATCCATCATAAGAGAAAACAAGAACCGTTACAAACACTCTCATACCTCCTTTAATTCATCCATGAAGGCGTCTCTCGTCTAAACTTACTTTGAGGTGTATGAGTAGCTTCTGGATGTCTTCCTTGATTTTATCTTCTAAATATTGCAGTATTTATTTCATTCTTTGAAAATGAAGAACCTGAGTCATACCTGTTTTCCCTTTTTACAAATGAAGGACTTGCATCAGGTTTCTTAGGAGTATTGATTTCTTCCTTGTTGTATCCAAGACCGGATTTGTCATTTGGTGATCTCTGACTATCCAAGATCTCATCCAGGATCATGGAGCTATTCAAGAACTTGATTTGGGTGTTTGACTTCTCAACCTTCACAACTTCTGCTTCCATCTTATGACATGATTCTTCTTCTACTTCTTCTTTTCTTGCATGGGAGGATTCAATATCAACATCATTATCTGTCCTTATGCCTTTAGCCACCACTTGTCATGATTTTGTATTATTTACCTTACAATATTTGGACGTGAACACCTCTACACAATATCTGTCACACACTTGACTTACACTGAGCAAATTATGTTTCAGACCATCTACAAGAAGAACATCCTCAGAATCTCATTTTCTATTACTCAAACTCACCATCCCTTTACCCTTGATTTTACCTGGTTCATCATTTCCAAAGGTCACATTTCATGTTTTGCTTTTACTTATAGACGAAATCTTATCCTTGTCTCCAGTCATGTGCTTGGAACATCCACTGTCTATATTCCAGAAGTCCTTTTGTTTTTTAGTTGAAAGTACTAGACCACATTTTTCACTATCTTTCTTTTTCAATGTGTTGGCATTTCTAGCTAAGAGATTTATCCTTGGATCTACTTTGTAATTATTCAGATGGAAGTTTACAGCTTTGTGGCTGAATTTATGATAGTTATAGCATTCAATCTCATCGTTCAATAGGTCAAATTGATTGGTGCAACATTGTCTACTCATTGGATGTTTAGTTCTATGTAGAAAAGACTGTTTATTTCTTGACCTCCTCAGTTGCATGTCTCTAAACTTAATTTGACAATTGGCAATATTATGACCAAAATTAGAACAGTAAAAATAGTAACCATGGAATAAATTTTGGTACCTGAAGGATGGCCTTCTTCTTGGAATTTGTTGCTCCATCTTCTGATCTCTTTGTTTTTTATCAGGGATCATCTTGTCTTTATTAGCTTTTGGTGACAGAGTACTTTCATGGTCTGATTGTCCACTGACTTGGAACTTGATCATATTTACTGGATCTTTGCTTTCTGGTTGTTTATTGCTTGAACCATTTACATAACCTAAACCAATCTTCAACAGACAAGATCTATGTTTGCTCAGAATGTCGTTAAGTTCTGTTGTGTCTTTAATGCTTGGAATATTTTGGAGATACAATGTTTTAAAATTCTTCATCTCTTTTCTTATTTTTACTACCTCTTCTTCCAAGGGTTCACATCTTGCCTTCTTTTCTGATAACTGATGTTTCAGAATATCCTCTATTTTATTTTCCTCTTCTAATTCCACTTTTAGTAGGGCAAAGTCTTCATCATGTTCTTTATTGTGTTTCTCGAATTGTATCAACAATTGTTTTTGTTTTTTCTTCTTAGATCTGAGTCTAGCAATTTCGTCTAGAGCACTGATCAATTCTCCTTCCAAGTCAATCGTAGCTTCTTCATCGTCAACATTACTTCCTATTATTTTATTATCATAATCCTCTTTGGACATAAGCATAAATTAATTAACCTTATCTTCACAGGAAGAGTCACTATATGTGTCTTCTGAACAGTCATCATTGTTTACACATAAATTTTTATTTTTATCAAATATTTTGGATTTGTACTTCTCTTCACCTTCAGATTTCTGGTCCTTCTTCTTGTGTGGACACTTAGATGCAAAGTGACCTATATTTCCACAGTTAAAACACTTGAAGGGAAACTTACCTTGACACTTGCATGATCCTTTCTTTAGTATTCTTACAAATTTTTCTTCAATTTCATCAGTCTCAAAATCCTCATTCTTATCTTCTTTAAATGATGCTTCTCTAGAGGTGGGTTTATCTTTAACTATCCTCATTTCATATGCAGTCAACGTTCCTAGAAGTTGATCAAAAGGCAGATATTTTAGATCATTAAGTTCTTATATAGCAGAGACCTTTGGGTTGAACCTATCTAGCAAAGATCTCAAAATTTTCTGAACTAAAAAGGCTTCCTCAATTTTTTCACAAAGGTCTTTCATTGCATTTACTAGTTCTTCAACTCTTAAGACAAATTTATTAACGGTTTCATCCTCATTCATATTTAGTTGTTCAAACTGTAATCTGTAGGTTTGAAGCTTGGCATCCTTTACCTTCTCATTACCTTCATAACTGATAATGAGTTTGTCCCACATTTCTTTGGCAAATTCTATGTGCATAACTTTTACAAATTCTGCTTTTGCAAGCCCACTCATAATAGAATTCATAGCCTTAGCATTGAAGCTGAATTCTAGCTTGACATACTTATTAGCTAGTAGAACTGGCTTTACATAACCAGTCTCTACCACATCCCAAACATCTCCACCTAAATCCATTATGTAAGTTCTCATCCTAACCTTCCAGAAGCCAAAGTTTGTTCCATTGAATAGGGGGGCCTTATTGGTTGAAGTTCCTTCATGATTTGTCATATTTAAGATTATCGATATGCCTTTAAATAAAAGGAACCGGATCTGATACAAATTGTTGGACAACTAAGAGGGGGGGGTGAATCAGTTGTTACCGTTCTTAAAAAATTATGCCCATTTTAAACTCTTTACAGAACACTCAATGAAGATCACAATAATGCAAGGAAGTAAGCAATAGAATATTTAACATCAATCACACACATGAAATATATAGAGATAGATATTTCCTAAGGAAACCCATAAAGGGAAAAACTTCTTCTTCTTGATATGATAAGTAATCTTTATGTTCTGTACATTATCATTCTTAGGAGCACCAACTACCTTTGAGGCTACCACCTCTGTTTTACAAGCAACAACTTGTTGAGAGCACCAAGTATCTGGTTTCTCTAGCACCCACTAGAAAGATGCACCAACTCCCTGAGTGTTCCAGCACCAACTGGATGGAAGCATCAACTTCCAGTCACGCAGGCACCAACCTACATAACAGAGAACAACAATTCTCCCTTGCACCACCCTACCACCCTGGTTTTTCTGGCTGCAACCAGATGGAAGCTACAACTCCATGTGTTCAAGCACCCACTTGAAAATCTGAGGACAACAGTCCTCCCTAGCACCTCCATACCACCCTAATTATAAAAACTTCGTTACTGAAACTTATTACAGTGATACAGTGTTTATCAATGGCTTACATGTCTCATCATTGTTTTGCTACACTGCTCTGCTCTGCCTGCATCAATGTCTTCCCGCTCGCATCTTCTTGAGCTTTCTGGTCTTCAACCCTGTCTCTGTATGAGCACCTCGGCTTTCTCTTCCTCTCTCAGATATGCATTTTTGTTCCTCATCTCTTCTGTTATGCTCTATGTATTATTTACATTCTATGCATTGCGCCTCTTCTATGGGTTTCAACTCCTGCACACAACATGCTTCTGCTCGCATGAATCGCTCTCAACCGCAACAACCATGTCTTCTTTGTTCTACCTATATTTATAATGCCTATTCCTCTACCAGACCATCCATGCAACTCATAGTTTTCTTTGGCAATTATCCTGAGTCTGTTCGTCATCAATGGCTTCTCCTGAGATTCTTTTCCTTCTCTGGCAATGCGACTATTCATCTTCTATGTCATAATCGAGCTTTATCCTCTTTGTTTTAGTTACAGACTTCGACACTTTTCCATATTTTAATTGTCTCTATGATGAGTCTTCATTCCACTGGAAGTTACCTCGAGACTCTTCAGCTCCTTTGGCGAGCACCCTGATATTCTTCGAATTCTTTGGAGGATATACTCAATGTGTTCATCATCAGTGGGCATTATGTTGAGATTCCTTAGCTTCTCTGGAAGTTGAAACTCTTTGTCTTATCTGTTAATTATAGCCAGTTAATTATTGCTTCTTTGGCTTCTAATCCCCTTCCATCACGTGACCATCAACGGTGACCAAACGCCTATCCAAAAAGGCGCTTCCTGATTTTTGTCTAGTGAGCGTTGGCTCCATTTCACAACATGAGTTTGGGCTATGAGATTCATGTGACCATGTGATTGTGGGCACGTCCATAGGCAGTTTGAGAGCAACCTTATTTTCACCCCACAATTCACTACGAGCCTCCATGCGTCCATTCTCCAAAACCATGGTTTCAATTGCGTCCTGCTCATGAAAAATTAAGACCCGGGCATGTTCTGGCCCCGTAATGTAGCACGACCGTCGATCTCATGAACTTGATGGTGCTCCCAAACGGATGGTTAAGATCTGTCCTCTCAAGTCTGTGGACCAGATATCACCTTCCTACATCAACGACTAAGATTTACTTCGTGATCCGGGCTCTGGGAGTTTCAGATATCAAACCCTATTGTTGCTAACTGGATATCTTCTGAAATGGAAGATCTGTTGACATCTGTCCCCCTGATTATATGATCATGATTTTGTCCATGAGTCCGACCTTTATGCCTTTCAATTCTCAAACTCTCATTTCTTTCATACGACAATATCTCAGAGTTGATGATCTACAGACACCTGTCTCCCTGATTCTACGATTAGGATCTCCTCCGCGAGTCCGACCTTCAGGACTTTCAATTCTCAAACTTCGCTTGCTCCCAGATCATTTCACCTGGATTCCATGATCCAATGACACGTGTCCCTTTAATCCAATGCTTATCCTCCACTACGGGACTTTGGCCTTTGGCAATCTCAAACCTTTCTCCTTCACATTTTCCCGGATTAGTTTCGCCCGGAGTTCACAATCTGTTGACATGTACCCTCCTGCATGATCAACGATCATAAGTGACTTCGACATTCGGGACTTCAGGACTTAGGGAATATGCTAGTGGTAAAACTCCCAAAGTAAAACTCCTGAAGTGACGTCACTTACTTACGTCACTTGATTATGTGTCATATGCCTAGTAGCTTCCATGTGTCACTCAGATTTGTGATTTTCATGTACCTGAACTGTTGCATCAACTTGACACTTGTCATTGTCTGATTGTGCCATGTGTCCTTGCTGATGTAGACTTGCTGACATGGTCTACCACATGTCCATGCTGATGTGGTCTGCCACATGTCCTTGAGAACGATATTTACTGACGTAATATTTTGATGTAGATCTCCCTGATCTAACGGTCATCGTCTGATCTCCAGATCCAATGGTCCTTATTCATTTCGGATTTCCGGGCTTCGGGTTTTTCAAATCTCAAACTTTCCAAAGTGTAACCTCCTCGCATATTTATATCCGAAGTGAATGTTTTTCGTTCGATTAGGATCTTAGATCAACAGCTCTATCTTTCTGCCATGTAGCTTTGCTATCTTATCTTGTCCTTCCACTCGAAATTGATCCGACGGCTGACAGAACTTCGCATTCCATGGATTTCAAATCTCAAACTTTCTAGAGTGTAACCTCCTCACATATTTATATCCGAAGTGATTGTTGTTTGTTGATCATGAAATTATATCGATGGATCGTTCTTTCTGCAATGTGGCTTTGCTGGATTATCTTGTCCTTCCACTTCAAACTGATATGACGATTGTCATCTACTCCAGCTCTCTGGCTCTCTGGACTTCGGGTTTTTCAAGTCCTTTCTCCTACACTCATCCAAAGGCTTAACCTTCGTGCATTTATTTATGGATCCAATGACTATTGATCCTCAGTGCTCAGATCCAATGGATTAGATCTGTACTTCTCCTATGTGCTTCCTCTGTTCACTAGGCATTGATCTAATGGTCATCGGGTATTCGGGATTGGTGATCCAATGGCCACTGTCGTTCTTCCTCTTGAGCTTTCTGATCTCTCTGACTTAGAAGATTTTCTAAGTGTTCAAAGGTCTCGACCTTTTCTCTTCATGCGAGTCCTTCTCTTGGACCTCGACTACACTTCTGGAAAGCGCAAAGCGCTATATCTTATGAGCTTTGATCTATGCATATTGTTCGCTCCTCCTCCTAAGCTTACACTTCTTTCCAAGCTTTGATCTCTACATACTCACGCTATTCCCTTGAGCTTTGATTTTCATATTGTTCGCTTCTTCTCCTGAACTTATGCTTTACCTATTTTCCATCATTGTTTCTTTCCTCATAGCTGCTTTTCTTTCCTGTAAACACACCATCGTTGTTTTTGTTCTTTCCATCAATGACAAGCACACTCTTCCTGTAAACATGCCAATAGTCCCGAGTTGTTAGTTATCATGGAATTGTCCTCATTATCATTGTTGCTTGGAAAGCATTGCACACTCGGGTTTAACATCACCCAGAATTTTAATGGAAGCTTGATATATGCTTTGGTGGGCCACGAGTTGTTCTTGGGCATTCTTTTTACAAGGATTTTAAGAGTTTGCTTCCTCTTGTTCTTTGTTGAAGGTGGTTGACTTTTATTTGATAACCCTCACTGTCAAGAATATTGTTAAAAGTTATATGTCTGTGGTAAATTTGAAAAGGGCATGAGCCGTCTGTGGTTTCGAGGACTTATTCCTTGATTGAACCATATGTTCTTACTACCATTCGATGTGTTAAACCCTAATACGATCTTGATATCGTTAAATCTAGTCAAGGGTACATAAGCACTGTGTTTGCTTGGTCTATTGGGCACAATTTGGTTTTGTTTCTTGATTGGGAAATTTTTAAAAGAAGTTTGTACATGATAATTTATGAGAAGCTCGGACTCGAAGTTTCATGATATTTGTTGAATGCTATTCAAATCGATTCTTATGTTGATTATTTTTTTTAAATGGAGCATTGTGTGCAAATGGATTGGGCCCCTATTATGAGTTTAAACGCCCAGTTTGGTTGTGTCGAACAATGGTTAATATTGTGAATATTCTTATTAGTTTTAAGTAATAAGAATTGGATATAGATGGTTGGGATCACTGTGTGTATTCTATTGGTTTTCAAAACAAATAAAAAATAGATTTAGCATTGGAATATAGATGGTCGTGGCTCAACAAATTATTAGGTTCAACATATTGATTGCAAGTTTGTTTGATAGAACTACTATACAAATATCATATATATGTAAAGGTTACTATAATTGAGTATTTCTAGGCATATGAATTGTTTTTTTGAAAGTCAGCAAGAAATATGTAAAAGAAGTGACAGTTTAGATGGTGATTTTAAAAGTGAATGTTGATTGAATTATGGGGGTATGAACAGAGTTATGTTTGATTTCTTGATTTGATTTATTTTTATATGAACAATATCCATATTCTATTCCCTCTCATGCTACCAATTTTCTCTCATTATACCCCCCTCATAATCCCATTATCATTTTTGGCATCCTTGTTTTGTAAAATAAATTTAAGAACTATGTATAATAGTGACAAAAGATATGACACAACAATGGTTGGCAACTGATATTTTTGGTATTTTATTACAGAGTTAAGTTATTTAATGAATTGATGAGAAGTATTCATGCATCTATTCCCCCTCATTATAACACCTTTCACTCATTACACTCCCTTCATATGTCCCATGAACCCTGTCACCCCCTGCTCACTTGACAATTATTAAATAGTTTTTATGGATGGATTTGCATGCATCGCATGTCAATTTCTGAGCCAAATTTTGTTTCATGCAAGAAGAATGTCATGTATGGTGTATTAAGGGCTTAGTTACTGATAAATTTCTACATATAGGATGAGTTTCTTCAGTAGGGGCAGCCATGGAAGAAATAATAGAGGAAGAGAAAACTGGAATAGAGGGCCTAGAAGGCCTAAATTCTCCATTCATTTTTATGTTGATCCAAAGGGATTGAACCAGTTGTTCCAAGCTGGGTTCTTTAATTGGATTGGGAAAGGAATAGTACAACCTCGAGCAGAGAGACCTCCCTTCCAGCCTCAAAACATCCTTGGTATTCGTGTGCCTCCTCATGTGTCCATGCAACCAGAAATCCCTGCAAATGATGGATGGAAAGAGATTTTCAATCAAGTTGTCTCTCACCATCATGGCTGGCCCAATTTGTCATTAGCTCCTCCACCACTTGTAAATCCTAATGTTCAGATTGCCCCTGTGCATTCACCTGTTCAATCCTCTCATGATAGTAAAAGGCTTAAAATTGATGTTCCCCATGTGCAAGATAAAGGAAAAGTTGTTGCCTTCCCTTCCTCTCCTTCAAATGACTCTTCGAAATCATTGTTCTCCCATATGCATCTGAAGGATGATTGTTCCCATGGTATTAGTGAGATACAGGATCAAGGTTCAAATCAACCAAAGGCTACTTCCAGGAATTCAAAAGGGGACAGCAGTGATAAAAGAAAGATTGCCTCTGAGAGTGGCAAATATGGATTTTAATTTATGTGTTTTATGATTGAGTTTATGAAGACAGTGTTCTGCAAAAAGTTTTGGACAACAAGCTATTGTTTGGGATAATGTGGATATTTACATATTTTTGGATATGATTTGAATTATTTTTTATATTTAAATATTCAAATTTTGAAGGTATTTAAGGGAGTTACATGGTGGCATGTGTTTAAACGATTATCCAATTGTGTTTTTTGAAAAGAATAAAAGAAGGGAGTTACAAGGGGTCCCACCTACCTAGTTATTAAATAAAGACCCTTAATTATTATTATTATTATTATTATTATTATTATTTATCCTAAACTAAATTAGTTAAATCAAACTAACTTAACTAAATAAAGTAGTTGAACTACTTCAACTTATTTGGAAGGCATAAAAGCTAAATGAGAAGAAGAAAGAAGGGGGGAATATAAGGAGAAAGAAAGACTAAGGTTTTCTCTTTTGATTTCATTAGATAGTTTCAATTTTCATTCATTATTGAGTTAATTCAAAACCTAATTCTATTTTTGACAGTAGGGACGTATTGTAGACAGCAAGGTTCAGAACTGAACCAAATCATTCAGATGCTTGTTTTAGAGGTGTTGATCCATCCTTGATAGTTTGTGTATACTTGTATGTTCATGGATTAAGTTTCATAGCTGATAAAGGATATTTTGCAGAGTCAAATTGGCAGCAGTCTATGGCAAGTTGATCCAGATTATAAAGTTCAATTTTTACTTCTTGTCAGATTCCTTTTGTATATTTTTCATCAAGGATCTCTAAATTGGACTTTGGTACATGCCCTCACAGGGGTTTTGTAAAGAGAAAAACACTTTTGATTTCTTGGAATGAAATAAAGCAGATTATTATTCTGTCTCATTTGTGTGTACCTATGACTTGGTTACTTTTTCTTTTTTGATCTCCACATTTACTTTCTATAATTTGTAGATTTTTCAGAAACTTATATAAAAAAATTAGGTTATTTTGCAACATTCTTTTCATAAAAAAAAGTCATCCTAAACCCTTGTAATTAATACTTGTGGATTGGGAAAATATTTTTGAGGCTATAAAACATAGGGTGATATTCCCGACTATCTTGTCTTAGTCAGGAAAGATTTGAAAATGCTTGAGTAAGATAATTCATACATTTTCCTCAACAAATCACATGGAGGTAGTTCAAAGGATACTTCCAAGAGAAATATTTGTTGGAACATTACTATGAAAGGAAGATGAAAGAGTTCTTTGAACTCAAGTCGGGAACCATGACAATGGACGAATATGAAAAGAGGTTCTTTGAATTGTTGAAGTATGTTGACTTCATCAAGGATGAGAAGGTCAAAATCCAAAGGTTTCTAAGTGGGTTACCATCCTTCTATAGTGACAAGATTTAATATGATAACGCCAAAAATTTGGAGGAAGCCACAAGCAGATAAAGGCATATTTAAGATCATAGCAAAGGAAAGCCAGATTTCCAAAAGGCTTGGAGTGACAAGATGAAGGGTAAAAAGGATCAAATTCAGAAAGGTTTTAATCCATCCTTTTTTAGGAACAAGTCCCAAGAAAATCAACAAGGTCAGTCAGCCAAAAATGAACAAAAGACTGTGGAAACATTTGGGAAAAGGCCAAGGTAGCATCTTGTACAATGTTGGGGATGTGAGGGAAATCATTTATATAAGGACTTCCCTCACAAAGGAGAAAGAATGAGGATTGTCCACAACATTCAAGAGGATGAAATAGTGGAATACATAGTAGGAAACATGCCAAGGATTTATGCATCCTTGGACAACAAGTAATTTGAATATCAATCCCCCATGATCGAAGTGGAAGATAAGATTGACACCTTGTTCCATGATTCAAAAAATGAAGGAGAAATAGGAGCCTTGAATGAAGTGGGTTTTCCTTGTTGTGCTTTTGAAGACGAAGGAGCAGTCCATGAGGATGAAACAATAATGCATGCTAAAAACACCGAAGTCCTCGAAGTTCCTGCACAAGAAGAAAAAATAAGTTACCCTCCTCTCCAAGATTTCGATGATTGTCTACTTTATGATTTGGGAAAAGAGGAGGAAATGGGTGAGCTTTTGAATGTTTTGAACCCTCCATGCTATGATACTGATACTGACATAGTTGATATTGATGAGTTCATACATGTTGGAACACGTAGGTGGGATGCATTTGGTTATGATATGGATCACCTCTATGACATAGAGAGTCATCTCCAAGTGTTGCCTTTGCAATTATCACAGCAGGCTCTTGACCAGCGGCAACAAGAAGATGAGATTTTTACCGATGCTCCCCAAACACCCAAGGTTGACCAAATACCATATTTTCCTGATGATTTTCGGTCTTACCTTGAGGTCTTTGATGATTACCCCTCCGAGCACTTAGATTTACCCTATGAAAATCACTATCAACCACCACTGTGCTCAGGTTTTGATGGGGGTAAGAATATTGTTTGCCTAAAGAAGGATTCTCATGATCTTTTTCCCAGACCACCTCTTGTTGAATTACCTTGCTGTGTCATTAAAGGTGTAGTTGGAAATTATAGATTTTATATTATGTTTCCTCTGAAGCAAACCCGAGAATCCAAGGGTTGGTTGAAAACTACAAATTTGAGTCTATCTTCTCAGTGTTTCAACCTTCCCTTGAGAGTTTGTCAGTCCTCTGCTAGATCTTTGTCGATCCCTTCCAGAGCTCCAGAGTGCGAAGACGTCCTAGGTGGCCAGTTTACCAGCCCTCAGAGTCAGTGTTCTGAACCATGGACTTTTCATGACCCCTTCCGGAGGTGGATTGAGTGCTCTCCTCAGATATGGACTTGGCAAGATTTTATCCCTCCCACCCACCTCCATGAGTTAGACTTTATGATTTCCGATGATATGATATACGCTCTAACCCATGTCATTTTTGTGCTTGATTTGTCATTGTTTTGGTTTATGATGAAGCATAAAGGCAGGTATTGTGGGACGTTGTTGGATTGGCTTCACTGGTTGTTTGACTACAACATCCAGAAAACAGGTAAGAGTAGTTTGTTTCATATTTATTGATTGTTTTCTTTCAGTCTATATATATATGTGTGTGTGTGTGTGTGTGTGTGTGTTGGGGTGGCATTACCACCCCAATTTTGCTATTGATACTTCTTTCGAGATCGAGCAGGTCTGCAGTTTATGCCAGATATGTTGAGGTTCTCATGCGCTCTACGGTGAGCACATGTCCCCGAGTTGGAGCCAGATGTTATCCCCACCTTTTAGGGATAACTAGGAGATCATGTCTTGAGGCCCACAGGTCCTAGACATGGAGTACCAAGAGCAAGATTGACCTGAGCATAGACCTGGAGGGCCCATCCATTTCTTCTTCCATCATTCTTGTCTTGTCAATAGAAGTAGCATCCATCACCATCGGCTTGATCCTGTATTAGAAAGAGTTCTTGCTCCATGAGGTAATTGGTACAGGTATCATGGTATGTGTCACTTTTGATCATTAAAACATTTAAATATATGCATTTGATTCCTTTCATTTCTAACAACTGCTTGGACCTTACATTTGCCCAATTGACCATGTTTGGGGGGATTGACAGGGTGTCCTAGCAAGCCTTTGTCCATAGGTTTTGGTTTGCCACTTGGGGGGACTTCTGAAAGGCCATCGTCTGCTCCCATCATAAAACCAATATTTCATCTTATTTCCTGCTCACTTGTCCCACTCCCCTTGTTCGGGCATTGAGTTGACCTTTCTCCAGGATTGCACCTTGTCTCGTGGGAAGAAGGGGCTAAAGGCCCAAAAGGTAAAAGCAATCTGGTAAGAGATAAAAGCCTAAAAATAAAACCTTGAGATGCTTCACCCAGGGATCCCCGAGAAATCAATAAAAGGCTTCTCAGCAAGAAACTAGAGGGAGCCGGAAGAAAAATAATAAAACAAGACCTAGTCAGAGGATAGGGGGTCTCATCACAAGCCAGCCTATTAGGTCCATGGGTACCTAGCAGTATGACATTGCCACCAACTGGTTACCATGCCAGGGCAGTAACTCTTGGCTGCATGGCCAAGGGAAAGGGGGTCTCATCATGAGCCAACCTTTCATTTCTATGACAGTACTTGTGGGTAATGCTGCCACCACTGGTCACCACACCAGGGTAGTGTCCCTTGATTAGCTCTTGAAAAAAAGAAAAAAGAAAATAAATAAAATAATAAAGGCAAGAATGGGCTTTGAAAGAGTGCATCTATGACAGGTACAACTCGCCTTCTACAAAGGCACCCACAGATAATGCATTGCATCCTTGGCCCTCACTGCAACCACATGCTTGGACTTCCCTTAACCACATCACCCACTCACATGGTTTTGATGAGGTTTTCTTCTGGGAACTCACCTTTTCCGATGGACACTATCTCAATAGAACGTTTTGTCTTTTCCTCTAGATTTGTATAGCATGCTTGTGTAATGTCTTTGAGCTATTGACAGATGTATTAGGGATTTTATGCATATGTTTAATAATATTAATGATGAGATGTGATTGAAATTGCTATGATCCATGTGACTGATGAGCCCATGGAGGGCGTAGCTTTTGATGTGCAGGACCATGCCCAACGGACAGGTACCATTTGGATCGATACACATGGGGAGATGATCAGTTCAGACCTCCATGGGGTTGAAGAGCCCACCAGATGGATGTTGAGACCCCATCAAGGGGCAAAGACAGGGCAGAGGATAATTAGAGACTTTGCACCAGAGAAGAAGAGAACGTTCCACCAGAATCACCCCGACACTGCTTGGCCTAGGGTGATTGACCCACTTTCAGAGGGACGTTGGCTCTAGATGGCCCAGGATGTCACCAGGAGGCTTATGACGTCATCATGAGCATGTTGGCAATGGATAGGGCAGTTGGCACGTGTGGCATCTTGGAGGAGCCCAATGAGGGCTAACGTCTTGCTTCAGGAGGCTACATTTTCCTTGATAGGGGTTAACGTCACCCTAGGAAGGGGTGATGTCTTACCTTTTTTTCTTGATTAGGGTTTTAGTCTAGCATTTAATGTAAAAACAATATAATTTTGATATTATGGCCTTGTCGGCCTTTTTATGACCTAAAAAGTAAATTAGGTCATTGATACATTATATATTGAGCACTTTGATCCTCATTTTATCATCATAAATTATTCACTCCATAAGGAGGACTGAAATTTGCACCCTCTCTTGGGTACTTGGATGATTTAGTGAGGCACACTTGTTGAAGGAAGTGATTTTTGTCATTTATGGTGTTTCTCTTGAAGGAAGGTGTTACAACTAGGGTTTGCATGGTTATTTCTTGATGAATTGTAAATATTTTTCTGCAAAACTTCTTGAATGAATGGTTGTAGTTTAATTTCTTGCATGTGTTTATGAATTTTGTTGAATCAAAATCCTAGGTGAAAAACACACAAGTAGGTCCTTGTCTCATGTCCCCTGATAGAGAAACTTTCAGCCATTGAAGAAGGAAGAAAGAGCTTAGCCGTAGCTACACTCCTATTTCTTCTTCCTCTTTGCTAGCCGCACCAATTGAAATCCAAGAAGAGTGAGACGTCCCTGGCCTAGGTCTACTACACTAGGGCCATACTCTTTCTAGGGTTTTTTGAACGGCCTCGCTGTAGCAACACCTCACCTCATCAAACCCTCTTGTTTTGGTCATATTTTTATTCTTGAGCTATCCGCTTTGCCGGGAAGGAGGAGAGAGCACGAGGCCTTTCTTTAGCAACACCTGAGTGATCCTTTCTCCCCTAGGGTTTTGATTTTGAGGCCTTGCCTTTGCAACACCTCAAAACTCTTCCCTCTAGTCCTTGAAATCTTGCCTCCTTCAACTCTTGTGTCCTTCACTTATGACTCCATTAAACCCTAAGGCACTGATTTGAAAGACCTCTAACGTTGAAGTGAATCTGATCAAACAACTCTCTAAATACTTTAAATTTTAAACCCTAACCTACTAACCCTAAGTTGTTGACGTCATCATTAGTTATTTCATCTTTAATACAACAACGTTTTGTTTTATAAGCAATTGAATGGTGATTTAGGCATTGAATGAAATAAAGTGTTTATTGGTCGTATTAAATGCTACATCGTTCCATTATTTATTGGTGAAGTGACATTATTTTCATTGCTATATTGATAAACATTGACTTCGTCAATATTTATTTCCATATTTCTTATATATATTTACCAGATAGTCTTGTGAAGTACTAACCCATTGAAATATAGCTTGCATATATCAGTTTGTTTTTGTTTTGTTCCAGGTAGGTGTTCTTCATTGGGGATTTACTTCATTATTGGTTGTTTTGTCGGGACTATCTGTTTGGGTGGTAACTTGTGAAGGGGGGAAATCTTATCTTTGTCCCATTAGTATTTTGCCTCTTCAAAACCGCAGGTCACCGGGGACGTCTCCCCTGGGCCTCATCTCCCTAAAGAGAAAGAACCATCCCATTGTGGTGACATTGGGTGGGATTGGTTCTTGTTACGCCAGTTTGGCCTTCAAACCTCGAGCTTTTATCCTTTCTACAAACTGTGCGATAACAGGACCCAAAGTTTACATCAATCTACTGAATGTTTTCATATTCCTTCTATTGGTGGGGAGGAGAATATTTCCTTCTTCGTACTTGGAAAAAAAGGGAACATGGACAATATAAAGAAATATTTCTACATGGGTGACATATCAAACATCGAATTGACGCGTTTGATTAATCCAACAACTAAGCATGTGTTTAACCTCCAACCTTGATATCTAGGTTTTCAACAAGACCCTTCTTGATATTTATATCGACAAGAAATCTTGCCAGTAACCAATTTATATTGCTTTTGTAAGAAGAATAAGCCTTGATAGTTCACCCCAAAACATTATCCAAGTCTAGAAAGAACTCATCCATACAAAATTTGACAGGAATCCTAGCATTTTTTATCCAAATTGGAATTTTGGAGATCGTCTTTGAACATGGATAATCTCTGAAAATGGCATACGAACTTAATGAATATACTTTCATAAGAAAATACTCACATATAATCCATCAAGGAAAGAAGAAAATGAATTACACAATTCTTCCCCACAAATTATGCACAATTGTATTATATTTCCCTAATGGGAGCTTGAAATTGTATTACACAATCTTCCTCTCAAGTTCCCCTTGCCAAAAAAAAGATCCTTTACAATTAGCTTAATACAAATATACATGAGAGGATTCGTGAGTTACAAAAATGACTCTTCACCTGTCTTCTTAACTCCTCACATACTATTGTATGAGGATTCTTCTAGAATGATTGCATCTATTTTTGAATTGATGTTTCAAACCAATCCAATGTGGTCCAACATCGGGGTAAATTGTGAATAAAATTTGATTTTTAGTGTTTATTAATAAGAATCATTAAAAAATTGTTTGACATTTTATTTTAAGGTTGACATTTAGTTTATTTTTTATTTAAACTAATTTCAATTTGTCATTATCAAACAAATGAAACACCACATTTGCATTGTGGAAACCAAAATGTTAACCAAGATTGATAATTATTATAATAGAACATTCAGGGAAGCAGACTTAAAAGTGGTTGAATAACCTTTATAGGGATGGTGGTTAAAAGATCAACCAGAATTCAAAATTGGATCCTAGCATGCTAGCTTTATCAACTAGGTGGGATTCAAGGTAAGTCGTCATTTTCCCCCTATTTTCTTTTAATTTAAATTCTAAAATACAACATAACACTAATAAAAATTTAAAATAAAATACAATATTAATAATCTCAATTTTGACTATAAATCCTTAATATAATAAAGAGATTCAAACTTCAATTTTAATCTAACTATAATAGAAAATCGATTCTAACTATAAATATAATAAATAAATTATAACTTAAAATTTAATCAGTATAACAAGGTTTCATAGAAGCTTAGTCCTTGCCTTTTGGGTAAAATAGGTTTATTTTTCTTTTTCAAAATCGTCAAATCTTGCACTCATGTTAGCCAAATTCACCAAAGTTAAGATATCTTAGCAATTTCACCACGCAACTGTAACTAAAGAGGTCATAAGCACTAAATGAAAATTATAATCAAGCTAGATCTACATACATGGATAACCTCCATAACCATTGGAATTAAACAAATAATCATCATCAACATATAAGCTATTAAATATGTATTTATAATTAAATCTAGACATCATTGTGCATACCACCCTAAATCAAAGCTATAAAATCACAAGAGCTTAGGTAAAATTATAAACTATCTCCTTCTTAGGCAATCCCAACATGCAATGAAATTAAAATATGTATCGGAATAACAAATTTGGCATCAAATAAGAAAGGATTACTTCCCCTCTCACATTTATTCGTGTTTCTTGGGCCTCGGCTCGACAATGCAAGACTGTATAAAAAATCAAATAGATCCACCTATAATGTAAGCTTGGCAATGCCTCATGTAATGAATTACTTACTATGAAAGCAAAGGAAATAAGGTCGATGCCCCCAACCAAATTGGCCTTTATGAATTCCTTTCCATGACACCCCACTGGGAAGGTCCAAGAAAGTTCTTAAATTTCCCCAAATTATTTTTCCTTGAACTTGTTTAACCAAGGAAAGCCCACACCCACCATTGTTTATCTTCTTGGCCTTGGTTATTTTTCAAAACTATGAAGAAAGAAGAAATTTGTGCAATCATGCCTCATGGGAATAATATGCAAACATTAGAGAAAATTTGGAGTCTAAAATAGGCCTCTTATGGAAAATATTAAAATAGTAAAAACATATGGCATGTCGCACTAAATGTGTTATCCGGTGAAGGTTAATCTATGTTGTCTCATTAATGATATTTTCTAAATAAGTTGGGTTAGTATAGAGTTACAATATGAAGGTTAAAAATAATAATAGAATGTTTATATTCTCTTGCACATACAAAATATGTGTATGTGTGTGTGTGTGTTATTATATATAAAATAATTTGCAACTTAGATAATTTAAGGTGACTTTATTGTGATTTTAATTAACGTGAGATTTATGTTTTTAACGATTTGAAGTAGCGATGATATAAATATTTTATACTTAGTATTTCAAGAATATTTATCATATATTGAGATGGCATTACCAAGATATTAACCAAGGTGAGGTTTATATGTAGTTAAGTATTGCCAAATAAAAATATGACACATTATTATCATGGAATTCTATAGATCCAACTCAATGATTATTGCTAACTCAATTTCTTGAAATTCTATTGTTTTTGAATTCCAACTCTGGCAACAAATATTTTTCTTCAGAGACCTATTTAGACACCAAATTTACTCTAATGGAAGTAGGTAAGTTGTACTAAAATTTCAAACCCTCTCAACTCAACATACTCTGATTGTAGGATCCTTTTTTTTTTAAAGTAGAACAATGTTGATGCATTGTGACTTCACATGTTTGGCATTTGCAACTTTGAACAAAAGACATGGTTTAACAATCGAAGAAAAATGTGTATTCCTTAATACTATTCATACAATTGTTACTCTCCATGGAGAAAAATAATGTATCGAACAAGCCAACGATCCAACCTTGCAAAGGGTAGAAGAGGCTCAAACATGTTTGGAGAGAGCCAATCCAATTTTCTCAACCATTGAATTAACATATATTGATCTGCTAGAAAGATTATTGGTAAGGCTCCCAAGGAGTAAATGCAGTTAGTTTGTATTATACTTATTGATACATTATATCCTACTTTATCACATCACACCACCTTACATGTACTACTTTCCACTAAAACAATGAGAAAATTTTAAGAAGGGAGCCAAGATGGCTTTACATAGATGGCATTTTCTTAGGAAAGACACCAAGTTAAATTAAAATATGAACCCTTGAATGAGGAATCCATAGGCTACGTACATAAGGAATGCAATAGGTTTGGTGGGTACAATAATTCCCTAATCAAAATTACATTTTAGGCTCTTTGTCCCAGTGAAGTGTCGACAAATCAGGTATGTAGTAGTAGCTATGGAAATAACCATGCAAGTTTGGGTTCCTTTACAAATAAAAAATATCCCATAGATTATCATCCGTATTGCGTTTACAAACACTAATTCAATCAATTTTTAAGGAAAAAAACAAAGTGCCTCAAGTTTGTTCCTTGATAAGGAGCAATAATCACCAATAACACAAACAAAAATGACAGCGTCAATTCCCTTGCTCCCAACAAATTAAGGTCATCAAACACTATATTGTTTTTTCATGCAATCGAATTCAATATACTATGCAGGAAATAATATTTTAGCTCATTCGTCTCAAATATATCGATGTTGTCAATTTCTAGACCAACTTCCTTCATTGTAACTAAGATTACAACAACGGAGCCAATTCCCATAATAATTAGATCAATACCAAAACAATAATATAAATAATATGACAAGGGTCAATGCAAAAGAATCAATTTATGGCAATTAAAATGAAATAATTTGATTCCAAAAAGAAAATAAAAGATCATTCAAATTTCAAACCTAAATACATCCAAAATAGACAAACCATTATACATAGCCACTATTCTCTCCATTTAGAAAACCATTATACATAGCCACTACTCTCTTCATTTGGAATACAATAGCAGCTCCATCACTTACTTGGATTAAATTTAACGTGTAAGATTGCATCAACACTTTTACATAACAAACATATATTAAATACTCAACTTCCACTAATTCACAACGCCAAAAAACTTATGATAATTAGGTAAGGTATTAAGTTGTAACTCTTTCATGATATTTAGAACCATGCTTAACATGTAATTGTGAAATAAATTATATACCAACAGTGGTGTTTCCACCCTTGTTAAATTAAAATTTAATTTTGGCCAGCATTCRGATGATGTGAAATAAATTATATACCAACGGTGGTGTTTCCACCCTTTTAAATTAAAATTTAATTTTGCCTAGCATTGGGATGAATTCCTTCTTCAATAGAAATCATGATGGGCTTCTCATCTCTAGTTTCGAGATCAACAATCTTGAGCACATCAGAGTTGAAAAACTATCAAGTTATCCATCAAATCCAAGAGTTGTTGATCTACTCTTCAAACCACCACCCTAATTTGAAGTTTCTTTAAGACAAACTTTGACCCTGTTTGATACAATAACCCACGAATAACTCCATATAATATAAAATGACACGGAATTTGATTCAATCAAAATTTCCACCGTATTCTCTTATCAAGGATGTAATTTCTAGTGTTTCAGTATTATGATATTGACATAACTTTATTACAATATTTTTTATATAAAAATGATGATGATAATTGTAGAAATTGGTTATGAACAAAAATATAAAAAAATGATATATAAATGATGATGTTGTTTTTGAAAAATTGAATACTATATTTGTACTAAATTTATTTATTAATTTTGCAATGTATAAATAATAATAATAAATGTGGTGAAAAATACTTTAAGATTGGTTTATAGACATTTGCACAACATAAAAATGTGAATGATTTTTTGTTATTTTTATTTGAGGGAACGTGATTGAAAAAGAAGCAATTTATATTTATTCTAACACAAGAAGATTGTCACTTGATATCTATAAAGGGTCATGTTGTTATTGGGAATTCACATGTATATTTCAAAATATTAAATAAATTTTGGAATATCTTTCAGGTTTCTTATGATACTAGAAACGCATTGATTGTAGACAAATAAAAAAAACAACGTATTTGATTAGGGATATGACACACTTGGGGTGGTGGAATATATTAGTGGAAACTTAATAAGTTATAAATGTGTGTCATATGCCATCCATACATAAAAAAAAAAAATGTTATAAATGTGACGATGTGCATGATACATACTCATTAGATCATTTGTGGCTATGTTTGTCATACTTTAATGGTGTCAATGATGTGGGATTTATTGTAATAAACTTGAAACTATGTTAAATAATGTAGGTAGTTTTTTTTGTTAATATTTTTTATGTCTAACAGTGTTTTATATAATTAATAATATATTTTGAATTTTTTATATTTAGTTTTGTTTGATAAGTTTCGTAGTATTTTTAATTATTTTATAGTATTTCCATCCGGACAAATTTAATTAATGATTTTTTTTTATAAGTATTGATTTGCAACTCCAATTGTTGAAATCCAATATATATGAATGTTATGTCTCAAATATTAGCCTTTATTATGTTGCAATATTTCTATCATAACCATAGTAGGATTTATAAAAAACACAATAATGACAAATTCAATTACATAATTGTGCCCGATATTTAATAGATTGGGGAAATGTTTTGAAACATTGTATTTATGATTGTAGAGACACAATTCTTGTGGGAAACTTCAAGAAAAGTAATTTATGTGATGATGAAAATGTTCGACAACACAAGTATTCCAACAAAGGACGAACACCTTCAGTAACCACTCACACAACCAGATCAAAGATCAACACACCGATGTTTTGGCGTGGTAAAACCCCTACAGGGAAACATCCACGCCCCAACCAACACAACCACTTGGAACAGTTTATTAATGTAAAAGAAAAAGATTATAGAGAGATTTTACAAGAGAGTTTCTCACAATCGATCATCGGAAAATGACCCTCCATGCTCTTTAAATAGAGATCATGGACCAATCGGGTGTTAATCCATGCATCAATGGTCGATAAGATCGAGGAGAGTATGAACCATCGGATCACTCTATGTCGGGGACATATCGTGACCGTCAGATTTCCTACCTACAAATGCATACTAATGCATACTAAAGAAACACACTAAGAAACACACTTTTACCTAACAACACATTTAGACCAAGTAGATCTTAACTAACTCCTAAATTTCTAAATATCCTAACATCTCCCCTTAAGAACAACTTGGGATAGGATTGAAGGATTTACAATGTTGACACAATAGAAGAAGGAAGGAGACATTAGAGCCTATCCCCCCTTAATGACAACTTCCTAAACTCTTAACATAGATCGAAGTTTGGAAAATTCTGCTTATGTAAGAGACCTTGTGAAAATGTCTGCAACTTGATCTTATGTAGGGCAATAGAGCACTTCAATAACTTGATCATGAATGAGTTTTATGATGAAGTGCATGTGTAGCTCGATGTGTTTGTCGCGTTGATGTTGAACTGGATCTTTGGCAAGCTTGATGGCACTATGATTGTCGCACCAAAGGCTGGTCGGATGTTGTTGTTGGAATCCAAACTCTCAAAGGATTTGTCAAAGCCACAAGGTTTCCTGACTTACATTTACCGTTGCTCGATACTCTGCTTCTGTTAAAGAAAGTGCAATAGCATGTTGTTTCTTACAAACCTAAGTGATAGTTCATGAACCAAGGCTGGAAACATAACCTGCAGTAGACTTTCGATCATCAGGGTCGTCGGCCCAATCTGAATCAGTGAAACCAACCAATAAAGGAGTCCCCCTGAACTGTAATGTATCATGAACTGAACTGTACCACGGACATAGCGAAGTATCCTTTTAGCTATTTTCCAATGGCTTTCATGGGGTGTTTTCATATAACGGGCAACAAGACCAACAACAAAGGAAAGGCCAGGACGGGTATGAGTCAAGTATAAGAGGCTACCAACTAACTAACGGTACAGGGTGGCATCAACTTCAGGAGAAGTACAAGTGGCAATAAGCTTGACTCCGAACTGAAAGGGAGAAGGGGTTGGTTTACAATCATCCATGTGAAAGCGACGAAGAAAATCACAAACATAATTAGACTAGGAAAGAAAAATTCCTTCATTGGTTTGCAAAATTTGGAGGCCAATGAAATAGTGAAAAAAAGCCTAAGTTTGTCATTTCAGATTTCTTCTTAAGGCTACTTTTCACATGGTTTAAAAGTTTTGAGTCACTACCAGTAAGGATAAGGTCATCAACATAAAGGACAATGATAATGAGATGGCTTCCTACTTTCTTGGTATAAACATTAGGATCAGAATGGAATCTAGAGAATCTGGTGTCAATAAGAAAGTTGTCCATTTTGGCATACCAATCTCGGGGAGCTTTCTTAAGACCATAAAGAGATTTCTCAAGGCAACAAACAAGGCTAGAGTCATTCTGGACATATCTAGGAGGTTGTTCAATGTAGATTTCTTCTTGCAAATATCCATGCAAGAAGACAGATTTAACATCCATTTGATGGACCTCCCATTTATGTAAGGAAGCAAGGGCAAGAACAAGGCAGATGGAATTCATTTTGGCTACAAGGGAAAATGTTTCATTATAGTCAATTCCTTCAACTTGGGAAAATCCTTTGGCAACTAACCGAGCCTTGTGTCTGTCAACACTTCCATCTGATGCATACTTAGTTCTGTAGACCCATTTACATCTGACAAGTTTTCTTCCTTTTGGAAGAGGTACAAGATCCCAAGTATCATTTTCCATTAAAGAATGATACTCTTCATTCATTGTTGTATCCCAATCTGGATGACCTGAAGCTTCTACAAATGTCTCTGGATCATGAGTCTTTGAAACTTGAGCCAAAAAAGAAGAGGCTCATAGGAACTATGAGTGTGTTCGACATTGATATGAAGGATCACCGACAAGATCACTAGCTGCTTCTCGTGTTGAACGGACCCATGTAGGATGCGAAGGAGCTGGTGTTGGTTCAGGTTCAAAGGACTCATCTGGAGGAGGGTGAGCAGGCGGAGGTGGATTTTCATCCTCACTGTCATCATCTGAAGAAAAAACCAGAATAGGAACAGAAGAAGGCACAAACATCGAAGATGTCTTGCAGGCCGAAGAAGACACAAACGTCAAAGATAGTTCGCAGGCCGAAGAAGGCACAAATGTTGAAGATGACTCACAGGCCGAAGAAGGCACAATCGCCAAATTAGGCTCGCAGGACACGAGATTTTCATCAAATTTAACATCTCTTCTAATAATAATTTCATTACAATGTGGTTGAAGAAGTCTATAACCTTTGACATCTTCAAAATAACCAACAAATATACACTTCTCACTTTTAGGTTGCAATGCTTTCATTTTCTCATCAAGAATGTGAGCCCATGCTACACTGTCATACACAGAAATGACTTACATCTGGTTTAATTTTAGTCCAAGCTTCTTCCAGTGTTATACTTTTAAGAGCCTTTATGGGAGTGCGATTTATTATGTAATTTGCACGGTTGATGGCTTCTGCCCAATACTTTAGATTTCATCCCTTAGATTGGATCATACAATTAGTCATTTCTTTTAATGTGTGTTTCTTTCTCTCAACAACACCATTTTGTTATGGTGTATATGGAACAATGTGTTGCATTTGAATGCCCTATGTAGTGCAATAACTTGTCAAATTATTGTTCACATATTCGCCTCCATTATATGTTCTTAACCTTTGAATTTGATGTCCAAATTGTTTTTCTACAAGGGCCTTGTAGGCCAAAAACTTGTCAAAAACTTCTCTATTAAGTTTTAATAAGTAAACACAAGTACTTCTGGAAAAGTCATCAATGAAAGTTAAGAAATACTTGCACCCAGAAAAAGAAGGAGAAGAAAGTGGACCACACAAATCATTGTGAACAAGTTGCAAAGGGCCTGAGGCGTGCCAAGAGGCACGTTTGTCAAAACTATCCTGATGATGTTTTTCAAGAACACAACCGACACAAACACCATCTTTGCATGAAACAAGAGGAAGACCAGTCACCATCTGTTGATTACATAGTTGTTGCAATGAGCAATAGTTTAGATGAACAAACCGCTCATGCCAAAGTTTGCTCAAATCATCACTATGAGCAACAAAAAGTAATGAAAAAGATGATGACCCAAAGTTGTCAAACTTGTACAACCTGGTAATATCATCAGCAATTCCAGTTGCAAGAACATGCTTAGGATCTTTTAGATCCTTGATTACAACTTGGTGATGTGAAAACTCTACGGTTTTACCTTCACCTGAATGAGTGATTTGATATACTGATAGAAGGTTACAAGAAAGACTTGGAACACAGAATACATCATTGAAATGACCATTTTCTACTTGAATTGTTCCAGATCCCACAACACTAAGAGATCTATCATCACCAACAAATATTTTCTTGGTATTACATTCATTTAGAGCAGAAAATATGTCTTTATACTTAGCCATATGATAAGATGCTCCAGAATCAATAAGCCACTCATTAGAAGAAGAAGTAGAAGTTGTATTGAAGGAGAAACCATAAGCAGAAAGGGCATGTTCGTGAGAAGAAGAAGAAGAAGAAGTAGAATCAATATTGATGTTATGCTTTTGCATCGTTGCTTCTAAAGCTGTCATCTTCTTGAAACATTTGGACTCATCATGACCATTTTTATCACAAAAGTTGCAATGTCTGTCAGTCTTCTTATTTTTATATTTTTTTCATTTGTCACCATTAGGAGCTAAAGTTGTCTGAGTGGATTTGGGACCCTTATGTTTCTTATTGTTGTAGCAAAGATGTTGCTTCTTGGAATTCTTGGGTTTATCTTTTTGCTAGGCAACCAAGGATTTGTTGGAGGTACCTGCATTGCTGATCACTCCAAGTTGTACAAGCTTATCTTCCTCTCTAATCAAAGCAACACAAAAGGACTCAAGAGTGAGTTTTTTATAAGCTTTCTCTAGAGCCTCTCTCGTGGCATAAAAGGTAGATACAAACACAAAATATGCACTACCTAGCATAGAAAGAATAAGATATACACAACGCTCTTCCTCCATCTTTATCTCACATTTTTCACATAAAATTCTGAGTGTTTTAAACCAAGATAGATAGTCTCTAATGCAAGAAAAATCATTTGGACTTAAGGTCAGTACTTGATTTTTTAACGGTTGTGCTCGAATAATATTGAGTTTACCAAACACAAATTCAATATTTTCCCAAGCTTCATCCGAGTCATCAATTTCTTTAAGGTGGAACCTTAAATCAGGAGAGATGGACATTATGATTAATCCACGTGCTTCGTCACTCATATTAGCCCATTTGACTTTTTTATCATCATCAATGGGTTCTTTTTCCTTTCCCAAGATAATCTGGTACAAGCCTTTACTTCTTAATAAATCCTTCATATGAGATTTCCATTGGAAGTAGTTGGTGTTGGTAAGCAAAAGATTACTGGAAGAAACCATATTAAATTTGTAGATAATATGGATTTAAAAACTGAAATTGATGATCTTGATGGAAAGATCTCGAAAAATTAGGCGGTTTAAGAAAAAATGGTACTAAAAACGGACTTCGGATGTGAAAGTTATGCCCTTTTTTAAAAAGGCATAAACGGTAACCAAGGGACCACGTGGTGGTGTAAATTGTTTTATGAAGTGACCCACTTTTATAAAAAGAAGTGGGGAAGTGGGGATCACTTTTACAATGAAGTTACTTTATAAAAGAAAAGTTGCATGCAAAATAAATAACTTTAAAATAAAATATTAAAACTACTTATAGTGATTCACTTTTATACTTCAAGTGAAATACACTTACAATTTGAGCATGAACTTTTTCAAAAAAAGTAACAAAAAGAGAGACTTGAACTCAAGACCTCTTACTTAATAAGGCAATTT